>CM038678.1:354689713-354827850 GCA_021605205.1 Aegilops longissima | reverse complement strand
CCTTGACAACACCTCCGTGTTATCCCGATTGGTGAGTGGTGGCCGTCGGGGCGAGTTCATCTCTGGCGCTTCGAGACCCATCCGAAGATGACACCTCGGATGAGCCCTCGCGGACTGCACATATGTTGGTGTTATTAAACAACTATAAGTAAAATCACGATAGAGTCACGAACACTTACGATCGCGCTAGGGAGCTTCCCACAGGCAGCCACTCTTCCTCGCTATAATGGCCGTGGTGGAAGTAGTCGGAAGGGCGTCTTTCCCTTCTTGGGCATCCAGCCTCCCCCTCGGGCGGCTTTCCTCTTTCTCCTCCCGGCCACGAGGGAGGTAGAGTTTCTTCTTGCTTCCCCCGCCTCATGAAAGAATCTATTTCGTCGTCATCGGACGGCGTGGGTATAACGGGCTTGCGTCGAGGCCTCTCCGGCCCCATGGCCCGTCTCCTCGAGCCCCTCATCCTTTGGATGGGGCGGCTTCTTCTTCTTCCTCCTCCTCTTGGGGAGGAGTGTACCTCGTCGTCTTGGACGAGGCTTCGGGCTTTAACCTTACGCCGGAGACCCTTCTGGTCCCGGGGCCTTCTTTTGAGCCTTCTTCTCCGGTGCCTTGTAGAGGCTGGGATCAACATCTTTGTCGAGGAGAGCATCGGTGGATCTTGGCAGCGGGCCAGACAGTCAATCTGCTCCACTGTCTCCACATAGTCCTGATCAAATATACACAAATACTTAAGACTCCCCCATGAATGTATTGGGAAAAATCAAATCCGATGGTAGTCCCAAAACTCACCGGACGCGGGGGTCGTGCTGCATGAAGTCCGCGGTCCTCAGATGTGGGAGGAGGTACTTCGGAGGCCTTGAACAACACCTTCCATGCGCCTTTATCGTCATGTCATAAAAACCTCAAAGCGTCGGTGTTCGCCGGAGCGAACTCCTGATTGAATGCCGCCTTTAGCCGCAGCAGGATCCGGCGAGCGAGCATGACCTGGATCACATTGACAAGCTTGATGTTCTTGTCCTTCATGCTCTTGATGCAGTTTTGGAGTCTGGTCAGCTCTGTAGGTTCACCCCAGGCCAGGCCCTTCTTTTCCCAGGAGGTGAGCCGCATGGGGGTTTCGGATCGGAACTCGGGGGCCGCTGCCCAGTTGGCGCTGCGCGGCATGATGAACCACCCCGATTGCCACCCTTTCATGGTCTCCGCAAAGGAATCGTCAAGCCATGTGACATTAGGCATCCTGCCCACCATGGCCCCTCCGCACTCCGCTTGCTGGCCGCTCACGATCTTCGGCTTCACGCAGAAGATTTGCAGCCATAGGCAGTGAGGCACTGATGCGGAGGAAGGCCTCTATCTGACGATGAGCGCCGAGATGTCGAGGGCGAAATTAGGGGCTAGATCATGGAAATCTAGCCCGTAGTATAACATGATCGCAGACGAAGGGGTGAAGTGAAACCCAGTCCCGCAGACCCGAAGTGGGCGGCGAACACGACCTGTCGTGAGGTCCGAAGTCGGAATGACCTGCCCGGCGTCGGTAGCCGGTCGCAATGTCTGCTGACCAAATGTCGGCGCCGAAGATTGCGATGTGCTTCTCCCTCAACATGGAAGCCACCCACATGCCTCTGCTCCGGACATGTTTAGCTGTGCGGAGAAGACTTGACTTGACTTGCTTTGGGCTCGAGGGGCAAGAGTGGGCAAAGGAGGAAGAAGGTGTGGGTAAAAATGGGGAACTCTTATCCCTTTATAGAGGCGACGAAAGCAGTGTGCCTCCCCACTTGCTCATTGGGAATCGCTTGCTTCCCAAGCGCCACAATTGATGGCGTGGTGGGATTTCCCATACTCGTATTGATGAGAATCCCGTGATAAGGGAGACGGTCTCTACTTTGACAAGACGTGTCAAGGAAACCGCCTCGCAATATGCGATGTGGCTCGTTGTGGGAAAACAGTTCGAATAATGACCCGACCGTAATGACACGTCGCGTTGCCTAAAAAGTTGTCAGCAGATTGCATTTGTGAAATACCATTCTCTCTACGGTGGCATGTGAAGATCATTTTGTGGATCCGGACACGGTTCAAGTGTTCAATAATTACTTTGGAGTACTCGGAGAAGGAACCCGCCCTGCAATGACGAAGACAAGACTGCGCGCCGGACTCATCGTCATTGAAGCCTGGTTCGAGGGAGCTCTTGAGGAGTCTGGATTAGGGAGTATCCGGACAGCGGATGTATACATCGTCCGGACTATTGAAGTGTGAAGATACAAGACTCAAGACTTCGACCCGTGTCCAGATGGGACTCTCCTTGGCGTGGAAGGCAAGCTTGGCGATCCAGATATTGTATTTTCTTCCTTGTAACCGACTCCATGTAAACCCTAGCCCTCTCCGGTGCCTATATAAACCGGAGAGGTTGGTCCTTAGAAGGCCGATCACAATTACAATCATACATCATAGGCTAGCTTCTAGGGTTTAGCCTCTACGATCTCATGGTAGATCTACTCTTGTACTACCCATATCTTCAATATTAATCAAGCAGGAAGTAGGGTTTTACCTCCATCGAGAGGGCGAACACAGGTAAACATTGTGTCCCTTACTTCCTATTACCATCAGCCTAAGACGCACAGATCGGGACCCCCTACCCAAGATCCGTCGGTTTTGACACCAACAATGCCATCGATGGCACTGCAAGCAATGGAGCAGAGAAGCAAGCAAGCGAGGAAGAGATGGGCAACGGGGGCTCCACCCCCCCCCCTCCCCATTTATAGCAAGAGAAGGCCAACCGGTGTGTAACGCCCTCGATGCGGCTATATCTCCCACGTGTCGAAGCACGACTTAGAGGCATAACCGCATTGAAAGCAATGTCGCAAGTGAGGTAATCTTCACACAACCCATGTAATACATAAGGGAAAGAGATACATAGTTGGCTTAGAGTCGCCACTTCACACAATACATAAATAAACATCCATCATCAGATTACACTCAAGGTCCGACTACGGAACCAAAACAAAAGACTACCCCAAATGCTACACGGATCCCGATCGTCCCAAGCTGAG
This sequence comes from Aegilops longissima, assembly GCA_021605205.1. Lineage (NCBI taxonomy): Eukaryota > Viridiplantae > Streptophyta > Magnoliopsida > Poales > Poaceae > Aegilops > Aegilops longissima. The sequence continues at coordinate 354,824,818 of CM038678.1, read as the reverse complement.
CTCCACTCTTGATCATCGGGAAAAGACACATAATAACGACCACGTTCCTCGTCGAACTCCACTTGAGCTCGGTTCGTCACACTGCCTGGCATCGTCGGCACTGCAACTGTTTTGGTAGAATCTGTGAGTCACGGGGACTCAGCAATCTCACACCCAGCGAGATCAAGACTATTTAAGCTTATAGGAAGGACAGAGTTGTGAGGTGGAGCTACGACAGCGACTAGCATATATGGTGGCTACATTACGCAAAAGAGAGGCGAGAAGAGAAGCAAAGGCGCGATCGTGAAGCTAGTAGCGATCAAGAAGTGATCTGAACTACTTCGTCAAACATAACTCCAACACCGTGTTCACTTCCCAGTTCATGAGAAGAGACCATCACGGTTACACGCAGTTGATGTATTTTAATCAAAGGTCAACCGGGTTTTCTACAACGGACATTAACAAATTCCCATCGCCTCATAACGCGGGCACGGCTTTGAAAGATAATACCCTGCGGGGTGTCCCAACAACCCATTATAAGCTCTCACGGTCAATGAAGGATATTCCTTCTACGAGAAGACCCGATCGATCTCGGAATCCCGGACTACAAGACATTTCGACAATGGTAAAACAAGACCAGCAAAGCCGCCCGAATGTGCCGACAAATCCCGATAGGAGCTGCACATATCTCGTTCTCGGGGCACACCGGATGGGCAAGGCGTCGGGTTGGCATAGACCTGGATTGCCAGGCGCGGACATCGCCAGAGTTGGGCCAGCACTTTCGAAGGAGCACTGGTCGGGGTTTAAAATAAAGATGACCCTCGGGCTCGCGAAAACCGGGGAAAAACTAGGTGGCAAATGGTAAAACCAAAGTTGGGCCTTCTTTGGAGGAGTCTTATTCAAAGCGAACTGTCAAGGGGTCCCATAAATCACCCAACCGTGTAAGGAGCATAAAATCAAGGAACATAACACGGTATGGCGGAAACTAGGGTGGCAAGAGTGGAACAAAACACGGGCATAAGGCCGAGCCTTCCACCCTTTACCAAGTATATAGATGCATTAATTAAACAATAGATATTGTGATATCCCAACAAGTAAACATGTTCGACCAAGGAACAACATCTCCATGTTCAACAAGGAACAAACTTCATCTTCACCGCAACTAGCGCTATAAGAGAGCTGAGCAAAGCGGTAACATAGCCAATCAGCGGTTTGCTAGGAAAGGATGGTTAGAGGTTTGACATGGCAATATGGGTGGCATGATAAGCAAGTGATAGGCATCGTAGCATAGGCATAGCAAAAGAAGCGAGCATCTAGCAAGCAAAGATAGAAGTGATTTCGAGGGTATGGTCATCTTGCACGCAAAGTTCTCGAGTTGTCGAAAGCTTGATCCTCGTAGCGTTCTCAACAGGTTCCTCGTTCACGTACTCGTCTCCCGGCTCTACCCAAAGCAAGAACACAAACAAAGGAACCACAATAAATCACGGTGCAATGCACAAGCAACATGATGCAAAACATGGCATGATATGCGAGATGTGATATGCAATGCATATGCGTGCTCCGGAAGGAAACTAATGAACAAGGCATCAACTTGGCAAACCAAGTATGCCGCTGGAAAGGTGAGATGATTTCGGTTGAAATCGATATAAAGATCACCGGAATCGGATGCACGGTTTGCAAATGACAAGCAAAACAAGAATGACACAAATCTGCCATTAACAGCATGATGCCACATAGCAAGCAACAAGAAAGTAAGCTACTGCACCCAAACGTACCAACAAAGCATATGGAAGTGATCTACTCAAGATGCTTGACAAAAGATGAACACTGAGATACGGCTACACACCATAACAGGTCCAAACAAGCATGGCAAAAGTGCAAAATATATCAGCTTCACAGACTTAGTGAAAATACTGAACATGGCGAGAATCAGCATCGAGGAAGCAATGTTGAGAGCAAGCAAACAACATGCTACAGGAACTTATAATAGCAAAACAAGGCATGGCATGAATATAATCAAAGCATAGAACAAAAGTCCCTTACTGACCATGAGCCAAAGGATCGAGAAAATGTAATAGCACCCATGTCAATATAGCAAGTTTAGTTACAGATTCAAACAAGCAGGGCATGACATTGTGCAGAATTATGTAGGCATCTTTGAGCTCGATGCACTAACTACAGAGCATTACATGATAAACTAAGCATACATCCATCAAGAAGACATGGCATAGAAGCTATACATGGCAAGAACAACATCATAGCATACACGGATCAACTACAACAACCTTGGCAAAATTGAATAACATGTAAACAAATCTGCCAGGAAACATTTTATAGCAAAAGTAGAGCTCGATTGACTCAAGCTATGGCACTCCATAATTGCAAACAAGGGCATGGATGGATAGAGCATAACCATATGTTCAAAACATCCTTACTGAAGTATCTCAAAATAAGCATGGATCTCTCTGTAGCATCAAGTTAACATGGCATAAAAATATCAGCAAAACAGGGGCTGAAATCAGCAACATCATGAAGCCTAGTTTGCATGCTTGTGCTAGTCACCACAGAGATCACAAAAATACATGGCATACACCCCTGTAAAGATGGCATGGCATATTACAAAACACATGTAGGACTCAAGTTCATAGGATGCACACATCAATCATGGCAAAAATGACAAAAGTGCATGTTCTGATAAGAATCTGAAACTAACATCACATAGCCCTCTTCCAACAGCATTTAGGGCATCAAGATGAGCTCAAATGAAAATGATGCAGTAGGATTAAATGATGTACTCATCGAGACGAACATTTCGGTATGCTATACGCCCCAAACGGAGCCACGGGTACAGAGTTATGGCATGATGAAATTGCAACAAAATTATGACAGAATAAAAGACTTAGACGAAAAAATCGGGGGGAAGAGAAGTCAACCTAGGGTGGATCTGGATCCAGATCCGGCTCGGCGCGGATTGAGGCGGCGGCGGCTCGCTTGAGCTGGAGGAGGAGAGGCTGAGGGAAAGCAGCTGGAGAGGCCGTGTGGCGCGGAGGAGGCCAGGCCTTGGCCGTGGCCAGCCCTGTGAGACAGCAGCCAGGCGGCGACCAGCAGGAGGCAGCAGACCCAGTGGCGGCGCGGCCAGCAGGCGCGGCGGCAGCGGCAGCAAGCAGGCGGGCGGGGCAGCGTGGCCCAGGCGGGCCCCACAGGCCCTGAACCAGCGGTGGCCAGTGGGGCATGCCCGTGGCGGCCCCGGATTGGCCGGCGGCGGATGGGCAGCGTCCGGCCCGATCGGGCGTGTCGGTGGCGGAGGAGGATTTCGTCTAGGGTTAGGGTGGAATGATCCGGGATTTCGGGGAGGTGTTTTATAGGTAGAAAGAGCTAGGAAGCTCCAAATGAGGTGCGGTTTTCGCCCACACGATCGTGATCGAACGGCGATGGACATGGAAGTGACTTAGATGGGTTATTGGGCTGTTTTGAAGGGGTGTTGGGCTGCAACCCAAAAGAGGCCTTTGCGGGTATGCGGATAACCGTTGGAGTACCAAACGAGCTCCAAATGACTCGAAACTTGACAGGTGGTCTACCGGTGGTGTACCAAGGCCACTTGACAAACCTCGGTCCATTCCGTGAGAGTTTAGTACCCGCTCACGGAAAAATGTAAAAGGGGACGTCGTGGAACATAGGAGTGCCGGATTGCAAAACGGACAACGGGGAAAATGCTCGGATGCATGAGACGAACACGTATGGAAATGAGATGCACATGATGACATGATATGAAATGCATGACATGGACAAAATGCAAAACGAAAGACAAAAACCCAACCACGGAGGGAATCTCATATCACAATGCCGAAAATGGCAAGAGATGGAGTTACAAATATGGAAAGTTACATCCGGGGTGTTACACGGTGTCTCCCACGATCGCAGGTAATGATGGTTTTCCTTGCATGTCGCAGGGACTTGTCAAGTCGTGCACTTGCCGAGGCAGCGTGGGGAAGCGGAGACGCCCGTCAATCAAACGCCATGCCGCGTTGACCGAGCCGTAGGCTTTGGGGCCAGCGATTGCTCGAACTTGACCCTTGGCCGCCGTGAAGCCAAACTGGCGCTGTAGGTCCGGGGACTCTGTCGGCGTTAAGGAGCAGGGGTCCCAGACTTGCACTGCGGCCTGGCGTGTGGCAAGCAGCAGCCGTCTGGCCACCTTCGTCAACAAGGCACCCAAGACCCTCACGAGGCGATTTGACGCAAGACCTCTCTGGAGTAGCCTAGCCAGCGAGCTCACGAGGAGCGAGAATATCAAGGCAAGGCAAACCTCTCGTGGCGTGAGCCATGACCGAATGGTACCCGGTAGTCTTTGAATGCGTGCATCGATCCTTATTTCCTCTTTGGTGGTAAGGAGGCAGTGAGAGAAAATGCGAGGCATCGAGCAAAGTTACCATATTGGTGCATGAGACCAAGACCGGAGGGGACAAAGCGGAGGTCATCGTGGAGCCCAAGGCGGCGTCACCGAGGAGCTTCCATGGCGAACCGCTTTGTCGAGATAGCTTGTACTAGTTGTCCCCCTTCAAATTTGCGCCGTTGTTGGCTCCTTCTCGCTCGATATTTGGGAAGAGGACCGGGGCCTCTATAAATAGGACTAGCCACCACATGAGGCAGCGGATCTGAACTAGTTGAGATCATCCTCAACTACACAAGCACAAGAACTCCTCAACCTCGAGGCTTTTCTTCCTTGTATTGTTCATCATCAGCCCAGAGGCAATCCACCACCACCACCTTTGGGTAGGGTATTACACCACAATGGTGGCCCGAACCGATATAAACCTCGTGTCTTTTACGTGTTGCAAGTTAAATCCATAAGATCTTAGCGAGCTAGAGCGTAGATCGGTAGGAGGGAGAGACTTCGCGCGCACCCTAGTGTTCGAACCTTAAGGGTTTGCCGGAACCCCACATCCGACAACCATTGTATTGAGAATCAAACGAGAGAGAGGAAGCCATCTAGCTACTAACTACGGACCCGAAGGTCTACAAAGTATTACTCACGCATCATCGGAGAGGCACCAATGGAAGTGGTGAACCCCTCCGTGATGGTGTCTAGATTGGATCTGGTGGTTCTGGACTCTGCGGTGGCTGGAATTGATTTTCGTCAACTCCCTAGGGTTTCTGGAATATTGGGGTATTTATAGAGTAAAGAGGCGTCCAGGGGGCACCCGAGGTGGGCACAACCCACCAGGGCGTGCATGGGCCTCCTGGCGCGCCCTGGTGGGTTGTGCTCCCCTCGGAGCACCTCCCCCCCCTCCCCCCCAGGTGCTTCTTCGGCCCATCGGTTGTCTTCTGGTCCAAAAAAATCAACAAAAAGTTTCACTGCGTTTGGACTCCGTTTGGTATTGATTTCCTGTGATGTAAAAAACATGCAAAAACAGCAATTGGCACTTGGCACTATGTCAATAGGTTAGTACCAAAAGATGATATAAAATGATTATAAAAGATCCAAGAATGATAATATAACAGCATGGAACAATCAAAAATCATAGATACGTTGGAGACGTATCAGCCAGAAAGGTGGGTCCCGCCAAGAGGGTTCCACCTTGGCCCAAGTTCAAGTAGAGGAATCACCGGGAAGGGCCTCCACGAGGTCCGCTTCGCGTTGAGTCCTGATCACCGAGAGGTGTACATGGACATGGCAAACAAGCCAGCGTTCTTGGGGAAGATGACCCCCCACATCAACCAGCACCCGGTAATCCACTTGTCTTTGTTTCTAATTGCTTGGGTCACTTATTTTCTTGGCCTTTGATTTAGCAGTGATCAGCTTCTTATTATCTCATATGTCGATTTTGTTTGCATCCCCGTCAACTGATGAACCCGAGCTCTTGGAGGAGGTGGAAAGGATGATACCGAAGAAGCAGCTAGGATTTCTGCCGCGGAAGGCCATGAATAGACTACCGGGGATATCCAGGAATTCCCCGAAGAGATAGAGAAAAACCCTGGCAGTACATCTAGCCCAGGTACAGTCATTGAGGAGAAGGCCCCTCTCCAATCTATGGGACCTCTTCCCATGAACTACCCTCCGGCCGCAGCCCCGCGATCTTCCTCAAGCAAGCTGGCGCTAATCCTTGCTCAACCTGGACCCACAACTTTCGGCTCATCTGCCTCAGCGGGCATAGACTTTGATGAAGAAATCAGGCGCATATTGGCGCCGCTATCCTAGAGAGTTGAAGAAGCTGGCGATTCTGCTGATAGCGCCAAGGATTTAGCCTTTCTGGAATCCATGGCGGCAGGGTTCAAGGATGTGTGTCGGTGTACTAGAGTAGGGGTACCCTAGTATCCCGAACTTCGTGCTTGGCGATTCTGACACCCAGCGGGGGCTGCCTAGTGACCACCAAGATCCTCCGTGGTTCCTTTGGAGCCATTCAAGAACAAAGTATTTAACCAATAAGACAAGACCCGGCAAGAGGAGTTTGCGGGAAGGCCACTCAAGGCAAGCGAAGACAAGACCCGGCAAGAGGAGCTTGCGGGAAGGCTGGTGGCGACAAGCTCCGGCGCGACAAGGATTCAGCGCGGCAAGGTGCTTGCCGTGGCGAGCAACCTCTCTTCATCTCGCTCCGGCTCATCCACCAGCGATATCGCCGGTGGGGCTATTCGAGCGTCGTGTCAAGAAAGTTGTGCAGCCAGCGGAGAAACAGCGATAAGCGGCTGACAAGCTTACCATCGTGGCAAGCGGTGGTGCGCCAGCGGTCCTGTTGCCTTTGTTTAGGCGATGAGGACGGGCATTATTGATCTTGTCCCTTGCCGTCGAGTTAGGTATAGAAACCTTGTACCTTTGTACAAGTCGATTGTACCCGACTCTTTGTTTTTCCATTTGTACCCTCATCTCGTTGCCTGTAGTGACCCCTTTGAACCTAATAAAGGAGGCCCATGTGCAACGTAGAAAGGGTTCAGCTCATTCGACTCATTCGAGACTACACACTCAAGCTAGGTTTTGTAGCTCTTTGTGCTCCCTAGCAAGAACACAATATAATCAGACAAGCAACAGTAAGAGTATTATCTCTCCGGAGAGCTCCGAAGCTGGGTAAACTGCTCGTGTGCATCGCCTCGATCTGCTCTTTGTGCAATCTCCGCCTCCACCGAACCAAAAGGGACTCGGTCCGCCAGGTCCCATAGGTGTTCGTGGGGCACGATCAGCTTCCCCGACATCTTTGGCGCGCCAGGTAGGGGGCGTCGAGGCTATGTGAACCTGATCCAGCGGTCACACGAGCAACTTCTTCATCACCTTCATCACTTTCATCAACATGCCATCGAAGAAGAAGGCTTCGGCGGCAGCAGAGCCGTCCGCATCAAACCCACCACCACCAGAGCTGATGAGTGGTGGGGAAGACGCCGTCGGAGGAACAGGCGTCGTCGAGGGAACCCACGACGCTGCCAAGTCCAAGGACAAGGCGGCGCAGACCTCGGCGTCCGGATACCTACCGCGTCCATCTCAGGAGGCGCGAGACCGATAGCGTCATGGTGCTCGCAGCGCCATCGTTCGTTGGGCCAAGATCGAGCTGGTGGATCGAGAGGCGCTCAAGAAGCAGCTTCAGCGCCAGCAAGCTGGTGCGGCGGGAACACGATCGCTGGGCGGGATGCTGCTCCTTCTAATGTATTTAGAAGTCCGAGCACATCCGCTCCTCGCACCGTTCGCCATTGCCACCCACCACTCAGCGGAAGCTTTGGCGCGAGTTCAAGCGCTCTGGATTACCCTCAATGGCGACAAAGGTCGGCGAATGGAGGCCACCATCAAAGTCTCGCCGGCTTTGCCAGCGGCGATACTCATGACAACCAAGCGCATCCTTGCCGCGGCGAGGCGACAAAGGCGCGAGCGGTGGCGATGAAACCTATGGGGTGCGACCACCATGCACTCCCCATCGAAGGCCAAGATCGCCGACTCGTCGGATCCACCTCGGCAGCGACTCCACCGCTTCGCCGGATCCACGAGCTCGCCGTGATCAGCGCCAAGTTCTTCAAGAACGGCAACAAGAAGACGCTTCGAACTCGCGCATCGGCGCCAAGAGAAGCGGCGTCAATCCGACCAGCGGCTGGGCCCGCTGTCGACATGCAAGCGCCGGAGGAACGGTGACTTGCCGTCAGCGGTAGGTTGCCCTGCATTCACTCGTGAGCTGCGGCAAGTCCAAAGTGGCCCGACAAGAAAAACTTCAAGCCGGATGTGCGGAGAAGTATGATGGCGGGCGCATCCATCGGAGTTCCTCAGCATCTACACCATTGAGGTGCGAGGCTCTGAGGGGCGAGACAACAAGATCCTCGCCAACTACTTCCCGGCGGTACTCAAGCCCAATGTTAGATCTGGCTCATGCACTTGCTGGACAGTTCCATATCTTCTTGGGCGGATCTGTGCCATCGGTTTGTCGGCGCCTTCACGGTGACCACAAACCTCATAGCCAAAGAGTGACCTTCACTGCTCGCCCGAAGGAAGGAGAGTCCTGCGCAAGTTCATCGAGAGATTCAACCGTGTACTACAACATCCGGATGTCCACCGCGCTTTGATGATCGGTAGCGTTTCATCGAGCGTCGCGAAACCGCGAGATGAGGAGGAGATGGCGATGTGCAAAGTCAGGGCGTCGATGAGCTGTATGCCTGGCCGACAAGTGTGCGTGTTGAAGAAGGAAGAATACTCGAGGAGAGAATCGAGCGGGATCGGCGGTGAGGAGACCGCCTGCAAAGAAGAGCGGCGGCGGAACAACGAAAGAAGAAAAGCAAAGAGGTACTAGTTGTCGAGCAGTCCGCAGGTGGCGCCAAGAAGGCCAAGGTTGGTGGCTCGGCAAGGAGGTTGCAGTCCCGACACCGACCGCCAAGTGTGGCGGCCGCCGACAAGCAGGACAGCTCAACAAACGATCTTGCAAGATTCACCGCACCAAGGGCCACGACCTCGAGCTGCAAGAAAGTCGAGCAGCTTGTTGAACTGAGAAGGCTGAGTCTGACAGCGAGACAAGGAGAAGGCCGAGGAGGTGCTGGGGCAGCTAGCAAGAAGAGACCCGGCGGGGAGGACGACAGCGGCAAGGCCAAGCAGCGGCAAGGAGGCAGACCTCCCGCCGGCGCGACAAGGGCGAAGAGCGAAGATGATGATGAGGATATGGAAGGCGATGAAGGTGATGAGCGGGGAGTTTGAGAAAGCAACAGAGGTCCTCTGCGTCGTGGCGGTGCTTCTCTGCATACCTCACACCGCCAACTCAAGCGGTGGATGCGGGAGGTTAATGCAGCGAGAACCATCCGTAGAGTCCGTAGACCTCGAAGTGGTCCAAGACGCCTATCATCTTTGATATTGAGGACCACCACGATCGCGTAACTGCGGTCGGGTGTTTGCGATGTTGGTCTCACCAACTATCCGCAACCTCAAGGTCACCAAGATGTTAGTTGTGGCGGGGCGGCAAACCTGATCTCCTCCGCGGTGCTCCGAAGCTTCAAATCCTGACAATGAGCTCGAAGAGACCGGCACTTTCAAGGAATCAATCCGGAAGGAGCAAGCGAAAGGGAAGATCACGTTGCGGTAACGTTTGGCAATGAACTGAATTTCAGGGCGAGAGGGTCACATTCGGCGTTGCTGATTTCCCATTGCCCTACAATGGAATACTTGGCCGTCCGGCACTTTCGCCAAGTTCATGGCAGCCTCTCATTATGCATACAACTTGCTCAAGATGCGGCCCGATAAGTGTCATTTCTGTTCATGGCGACAAGAAAGATGCTCTTATCTGCGCCGACAAGATTTACCGGGAAGCGGCAGCTGCGGCGAAAGCAAGTTACTTGCGGCTGAAGCTCGGGGAAGAAGAAGACCACCAAGTCCGGAAAGAGCTCGATGCCCCTCCGCAAGCGCACCTCTTGGTGCTGCGCTACCGTCGAGGACGCACCATCGAGCTCCACCGGCAAGTGCAAGAAGATGATGGCAGCTCGCGAAGACCAAGAAGGTGCCCGCCAAGGAGGGCGGCAGCGGTGGTACCTTCACCATCGATTGCCACTCTCGACCCTAAATAGGAAGGCGAGCCGTTGCTTTCTGGGCGAATGTCGATGTGTTCGCATGGCAACCGTCGACATCCCGGTGTTCCCGGAAAGTAATTGAGCACCACCTAGCTGTCTGTCCTCATGCGCGGCCCGTCAAGCAAAGAGTCATAAAGCAAGCAGTGGAGCGCCAAGAATTCATTGCGAAGAGATCAAGCTGGAAGCGGCAGGCCTTGTCGGAGAGTGCTCCATCCCACGTGGTTGGCCAATCCGGTAGTTATGCGCCAAGGCAAATGGGAAATGGAGACTTTGTATTGACTTCACGAGATGTTAATAAAGCTTGTCCCAAAGACCCATTTCCTTTGCCGCGTATCGACCAGATTGTTGACTCCACGGCTGGATGTGATTTGCTTTCATTTCTTGATGCATACTCGGATATCATCAGATCTTCATGGCGAAGAAGATGAAGAAAACGCATTCATTACCCCATGTGGCACTTCTTGCTTTATACGGATGCCTTTTGGGCTAAAGAATGCGGTTCAACGTTTGCAAGAGTAGTACATGGCGCTTTTGAGCCGCAAATGCAGAAATGTAAAGCCTACATGGATGACATAGTGGTCAAAAGCAAGGACAAAGCAACTCTGGTTCAAGATTTAGATGAGACCTTTGCAAATCTGCGCAAGATCAACCTCAAGCTCAACCCGAGAAGTGCGTGTTTGGAGTTCCTTCGGCAAGCTTCTCGGGTTCTTCGTGTCTCGGGGGAATTGAAGCTAATCCCGACAAGATCAAGGCCATTGAGCAGATTGAAGCACCAAAGCGCGTCAGGATGTCGAAGACTTCTTTGGTTGCGTGGCTGCTTCAGCGGTTTATCTCTAGGTCTGCTGGCGCGCCTGCCATTTTCAAGATTTTGAAAAAGGCGGGTCAATGAAATGGACTCCCAAAGCGGAGGCTGCGTTGCGAGACTTAAAGAGGTACTGTCCTCCACTCCAATACTTGTCGCACCTAGGCCACAAGAGAAGTTGCTGCTATACATAGCGGCAACCAATCAAATGGTTAGTGTTGCGTTAGTAGTGGAGAGGGAGGCGGATGATGAGCCGGCAACCATGGCGGTCACATCCAGCGACAAGCGGGGCTTCACCATCAAGCTCTGGTCCCGACAAGACGGATCTCTTGTGAGACGGCGAGAAGATCGAGAAAAGGATGGTGCGGCGCCCGGTGTACTTTGTCGGTTCCCTTCTCGGGGGCTAGGTCAAGAGTACTCGGTGTCTGAAGCTTCTTTCGGCCTCCTCATGGCCTCGAAAGCTCGCCATTACTTCCAAGCACATGAGATAACGATCGTCACTCGCTTTCCGCTGAAGAGGATATTGCAAAATCCGAAGCAGGCGAGGATTGTCGAGTGGGCACTAGAACTATCAAGCTTTGGCCTCAAGTTTGAAAGCACTTCAACTATCGAGCGAGCATTGGCGAGTTTATAGCAGAATGGGCGTAGCATAAGATGAAGAAATTCGAGCGAGCATCCCGTTAAGGAAGCAAGTAAAGAGTGGCTGATGTACTTTGATGGTGCCTTCTCGCTGCAAGGTGCGGTGCGGCGTCTTGCTTATCGCACCCACCGGAGAGCACCTCAAGTACATAGTCCATATGCACTTTCCCAAGGAGCAAGCAACAAATAATCTGCAGAGTATGAAGGTTTGCTTGCGGTCTCGAGATGCAGTGGACCTTGGGATCGGGAAGCTTATTATCGGGGGTGACTCGCAGCTTGTCATCCGCCAAGTAAACAAAGATTATCGAGTCCGTTGATGGAAGCCTACGTTGATGAAGTGAGAAAGCTAGAAGAACACTTTGAAGGCCTGCAAATGGAACATATTCCAAGAACTCGAGAATGATATTCTTGCCGGCTTTGTCAAAGTCGCGCCTCAAGTTACACAATGGAACCAGGAATTTTTGTGCTCAAGCTGACTCAACCAAGCTATGCGCCATCAAGCTGGATGAGAACAAGAAAGAGGAAGTTGGTTTACGGTGACTACTTTCGTGAGAGCTCCACAAGCCGCCGCCAAGAAGGTCCCCAAAATCAACGAGAATATCGCTGAGGAGCGATCTGCTCCGACAAGCCCTAGGGTTTGTTTCGTTGAAGCGAGCGCTCCCGACAATTTTGCTCGGCAAGCTTGCGGGATCATCAAGCTCCGGTGAGCCGCGAGTTCTTGTCGTGAAAGCGGATGTTCCGCAGCAACAGATGTGCCTTTAGTCCTTGTTGTCGAGCGCAAGCTCCGGCATGGGCACAGCAGATTGTCAATTTCCTTGAGCAGGAGAACTTCGAAGAGCAAGAAGAAGCGGAAAGAGTAGCCCGGCGGTCAAGTATGTACCAGTTTGTTGACAGCTGCTTATGCGAAGAAGACTCAGCGGTGTGAAATTGAAGTGTATTTGCGGGAAGATGGGCCGAGAAGCTGTTGGCGAGAGATACATGGAGGCATATGTGGTCACCACATTGGCGCAAAACACTTAAGGCAAAGCTTTCGGCAAGGTTTCTTCGGCCTACAGCCCTCGAGGATGCTGTGCACAAGTAACCAAGTGTGAAGCGTGCGGTTCCATTCAAGGAGATACACCAGCCAGCTCAAGCACTCCCGGCGATCCCTTTATCACGGCCATTTTTGGTGCAGGGGCTCGACATCCTCGGCCCCTTTCCCGAGCTGTCGGGGCTTTGAGTACTTATGCGTTGCAATCGACAAGTTCACAAAGTGGCGGAAGTGGAAGCGATGAGGAAGGTGACAGCCATCGTCGTGATCAAGTTGAGTCAATTGTTTGTCATTTTGGGATACCTAACGGATCATCACCGACAACGGCACACAATTCACGAGTCGCACCTTCATGCAATCGTCCAAGATCTTGGCGCCAAGGTGCCTTTGTACATTGCTCACCCAAGAACAGCGGTCAGCGAAGAGGGCAAGCGCTGAAGTGCTGCGAGGACTCAAGACCAGAACTTTCGACGAGCTGCGCAAGTCTGGAAGAAACTGGATTGAGGAGCTGCGGTGGTTCTTTGGTCGTCAGGGCGACACCAAATCGAGCCCTTGGCGGACACCTTCGCTCTAGTCTATGGAGCGAGGCAGTTCTCCCCACAGAACTTCGTATCACGGGTCACCTCGAGTACTCGCTTATGATGAGCTTGAGCAAGAGCAGCTGCGACAAGATGTGCGCTGCTCCTTGAGGAGGATCGTCTTCGAGGCCATTGTCTGAGCTGCTCGTTACCAGCAAGCTTTGCGCCGCTACCATAACCGCATAAAGTTAGTGCGGAAGCTTCGAGGAAGGCGACCTTGTTCTTGGCGCATTCAGTCCGCCAAGAATTCCAACAAGTTGGCCTGAAGTGGGAAGGCCCTTATCGGGTGAAACGAGTCACTAGGCCTGGTGTTGTCCGCCTTGAGACCGAAGATGGCGTTCCGGTGAGCAACTCCTGGAATATAGAGCATCTTCGTAAGTTTTACCCATAGGGCGTGGTTGCCGGAACCCGTTCCGGCAACCACCCTTTTGTACAAGTCTTGCCGATGCTGCATGTAATCCTTTATACAAAGCCGGGCACAGACCCCGTGCATCAGTAAAGCTCATGTGTTGCACACAACTGGTCAAATGCATGCTTTCATAATCCTTTATGCATATGTTATCTAACATTTTGTGCAGCATCCACACCCGGTAAGAAATAACGAGCCACAAGGCTCCATAACTTTATTTTCTCTTCTTTCTTCTCAAAGAAAGGAAGGTTCCTTCGCCCACAAGTTAGCGGGGAGGAGAAGATAATGGTGTGGGCATGAAGTGTCGCTTCGAGGAAATATCGCCTTCTTGGGGAAGCGAGCAGAAAAAGCTAAGTTGCCAAAGTTTGAGCAATCAGTTTTTAAATTTTTAAGTTATGTTCCTCGAGCGATAGTACTTTGTATGGAAAACCATGCGCCAAAGGAACCAACTTCGCGGCTGGTTTGCGCCCTTACATTGTTTGAGTCCGCTCAATAACTTAAGTGAGCTGCAACCAGATTGCGACAAGGTTGCTTGTCGAATGACATCGCCCGACAAAATCTTGACGTTCCGCACTCAGCGCTTCATGACAAAGGTGCCAGCGCCGACAATTTCCCTAAAAGCGTAGGGCACAAACATACAAAGGAAGGAATCGAGTAAAGGAAATAACATTGCGATCGTTTGCCTAAGATAGAGTATATTACAAAATAACATCGCGAGATCTAATAAATTGTTCTCCTGAACATGGTCTCGCGGCGACAAGGAAAGATAAATTGGCGGCCTAGTCCCGCGGTGCGCCATCAACCTCTTGACTCCGCTCACCCTGTCCACAATGGGTGCGACAAGGGCCTTGGCGCTTCAACGTCGGCGATCGTGGCGGGGACTTGAGGGCGTTGGTGAAGGTAACGCTTTGGATTGCGGAAGGCCACCTTCATCGGCACCTTCGAAGAGCCCTGCACAGATTTGGCGCGACTCGTCGGCCTGCTGCTGGAATCTCTTCCGGAGCGGCTGAAGAGCCGTCACCATGCCCTTGAGAACAGCTGAGCTTGGCGCTGGGTTGGAGATGCTCGTCGGTGGAGTACCGAGATCCACCATCCCCATCTCCATCGGCTCCTTGTCAATGGCGGCGGTATCCACAAGACCCTCCGTCCGATTGCATCACGTTCTCCTTGAAGGTGTTATGGGCGTCGTGGCATTAGCCGGCAGCTCCTCGCTGGCCTTGATTTCCTCAACAAACCCACTTCCGCTCCTTGGCGCCGTCCGGCGTCTCCGTCGGGGTGGACAGCTTCAGCTCAAGATCCGCCTTGGAGTCCTTGGCGGCGTCGAGCTCCTTGATCCTCTCGGCGAGGCGGCCTGCAACTTCGCCAAGAGTGTAGGCGTCCTTCTCGGCTTCGTGCTTCAGCCTTGATGACCTCCTCGCCGCTCTTACGGAGGGTGGCTTCCAGCTGCGTCACCCTCGTCTCCAACTCCTTCTTGGCGGCCTCGGCGGTGCGGCGGCGTCCTTTGCTTCCTTGAGAGGTCCGCCAATTGATTGCTCGCGCGCAGCAAGATCTTCCTCATAGCTGTCGAGGTTGATCTTCGCTGCGCCACTCACCTTCTTCTTGAGATAGCTTCTCACCGGCAAGCCTTTGCTGCTCCTCGACCTCGGCCTTCTCAAGGATGAAGGCCGTGCGCTCTTCGGAGAGTTGCTCCAGCGCTTACCTTTCGTCTGGAGAGTTTCCTGGTTGGCGCGGAGCTCTTCTGCGCGCTTCTCCATATCGCTCCCTTTTCGCTACAAGTGCTTCCACGGACTCCAGCTTAGCTTGTCGAGCGCGGTAAGCGACAACAACTTCTTGGCGGCTGCTCCTCCTCGAACTTCGCCCACTGCTGCTGCTTGGCGCGTCAACCAGCGACAACCCAGCGGAGGCGCAGCAGCTCGTCGAAGGTCTCTCCCTTGACCGGCACCACAGGCTCGACACCCATGGAAGCTTGATGAAGACACCGTCGCCCGCCTTGAATAAGCGCGGGCTGGGGCTCTTGAACTGGTGCTGCATCGGTGGCGAGAGGATCGGCGGTCGGCGTGGCGCTGGCGCTCCTGCTGACCTCGAGGTCGTCGAGACGATCACAGACTCCTCCCGGCCTTTGCGCTAGCAACCTTGGCGGCCTCCTGCCGGCCGGACCCATCGGCGCCCGCCTCCTCCTCCATGTTGGCGGCGTCGTCATTGTTGCCGCGCGCGTCCTCCTCGCCGGCAACCTCAGTCTCAATCGGCTCTCCGGCAGATGGATCTGATGATCAGAAAAAGAAAGAACAGTTAGACAAATGTTCGAAAAGAAGAAAAGAAGAAAAGGAACCCAAGGAAATTTTCAAGCAAGGAGATTACTGCAATGGGATCTGTGGCGCGGTTTCCTGCCGGAGGATGTTGGCGCTGCCCCTTGTCGGAGACATCCTTGTCGGAGAAGCCTCCCTTGCGGGAGGCGTTCCTTGGGAGAATTCTCCCTTGGCGGCGTGGTTGAAGCGAGACAGAATCTCGGGGCGACTTCGGGCCCTCTGATGAAGCTGCTCTGCTCCTACACAAATCCACAAGTCGGATATCGAGAAGAAGGAGCACCCATGCACACCTAACCGTAAGAAATAAACCAAATACTTCGTTGGGGGCTGTCTTTGGGGCTGCTCTGAGAAGGTTGCGGGTCCGGCAAGGGAGTCTCGAGCCAGCGCCTCACAGCCAGCCCACGGGGATCGTCTTGATGACAACCACCGAGTCTTGGCTCTCTTGACGCCCTCACGAGCCAGCGTCTGAAAAAGGAAAGGGTTCAGAGCGAAGCAAGTCGGATACAAGACAAAGCAGCAAATTGAAGGATTACAAGTACAGCGACAAGATCTTACTCTTCTTCTTCTTCCTCGGGCTGAGGCGGAGAAGTGGTCCGCTCCGCCTGCAGTGCGGCAATTTGGAAGAGTAGGCTCCCTCGGGCGCTTGGCGGGTGCGGGAGCCGTGGTCCCGAAGGCCCGCTCCGGTTGTTGTGGCGGCGTGAGGCGCTCCCGCGGCAACAAAGCTTGCCGCGGTGGAGCGCGTCGCGCGGCACGACGGCTGTCGGCCCGTCTGCCGCCCGCCACTTCCCGATCCTGCGGGCGCCTTCTTGGTGGAGCTGCGGGCTCCTCCCGCGACAAGCTATCCGAAGGTGGAGGGGGCGTCCCAGCAGGCTCGTTCGGCTCGGCATCGGGCTCGGCCTGCTCCTCCTCGCCCGGCAAACTCCTCTCGTCGGCAAGGCTTGCCGCCTCAGCTACCTCTGCCTCCTCCACGGTGAACCCAAACACGCCCGGTAGGCAGCAGCTGCCGCCTCCTCAACCTTGTGGCAATGCGCACCATCTCTTGCTCGGTGGTGTCGCGGGTGAGCCACCTCTGCTTTCGTCGGCAGCGGATCGGCACCTCTTCAAGTTGTCGAAGAACTGCCGCCGCGATGTCGTCGGAAGGCTCTTGCCAGGTTGGAGCAGTACCATGGGAATCGCTCAAAGGGCATCATGGCGCGGATGCAGTCAAGAGAAGAATTGTTGCACAAAGGCGACCCCCTCGGCAACATAAACCACTCGGGGTGATCGGGGTCATGCTTGAACAACTCCGGCAGCATTGCGTCCAACTCCAAGACAGTGAAGTTCCAATTGAGGCCGAGGCGCAACCTCATGATATCTGCGGGTTTGGAACTCCCAAGCAGGCCTCCTCCTTTCTTGCAAGGGAAGCGTCGTGGCGAAGAAATCTCGCCAACTCGCCTCTGGTGAGTCCATCAAGCTGAGGCGCAAGATCCGAGTCACAGCTATCTTCAACCTAGCATCCTCGGCGCCAAGTTGCTCAATCGTTGCCGCGCACTATGGGAGTTTGGCTGGGCGATAAAGGCTGTGGGTCCTCCTCTACAATCAACACCAATCGGCTCTCCACTCTTCCCACTTGCTGCGGAGCTCTCCTTCAAGATAGGATTCTTTCTTGCCGATCCACGGAGATCCAAGCAATTCCTCCGACAAGTGGCTCTCCTCTCTCGGCGGGGCATGAAGAAGTGGCGGAAAAGGGCTACATTTGGGTGGACTCCGACAAAGTTCTCGCAGAGGTGTCGAAACCGCCATGGTCGAAGCGGCGTTGGGGTGAAATCAAGGAGGCGAAACCCGTAGGTATTCATAACATCGCGAAGAATTCGGAAAAGGCGGGCAGAGCCCGCGATAGAAGAAAGCGAAGAAGGATACCCAGCGAAACCTTCTCGGATCGGCGGCGGAGATCACCCTACGTCTTGTGGAGTGCGCCAGCGTCTCCGTCGACGAGAAGAGGTAGTACCCTCCGCAGCTCGCTGCGTCGGTTTGGGGTCAAGAAGAACCCGCTCCTTGCGCGGCGCCTTGAGCCGCTGCGCTTTGGCGACTTCACGCCCTTCCCTTATCGCCTTCGAGCCATGGCGGGCGGTGGAGGAGGCGGCGGCGTTGATGGCGCTGGTGGCGATGGGGAGCGGGGCGTTGCTCTCTTCTGACCAGAGAAAAAAGGGGGAGCGGCGGTGGTTTTTGATGTGACAGCAATGGCAAGGTGGGCGTCTTGCCTGTTCCCTTGCTTATAAGGAGGGAGAGGGGCGGACGTTCGCTTTCCCATTAAAAAAGCCCCGATCTCCCCACGGCGCCACGTCCGGGCGTGCTGTTCGTGGGGGCGTGGTGGGTCCGGGCGAAATGTGGCGCGATCTAGGCAGCGTGCCGTGCCTTTTTTGGGCCTGGCCCAACAGCGCTCGGCACCGTGTGTGGCCCGAGCCGGGGCTCTGTCGGTGTACTAGAGTAGGGGTACCCTAGTATCCCGAACTTCGTGCCGCGGCGATTCTGACACCATGGCGAGGGCTGCCTAGTGACCACCAAGATCCTCCGTGGTTCCTTTGGAGCCATTCAAGAACAAAGTATTTAACCAAGAAGACAAGACCCGGCAAGAGGAGCTTGCGGGAAGGCCACTCAAGGCACACGAAGACAAGACCCGGCAAGAGGAGCTTGCCGGGAAGGCTGGTGGCGACAAGCTCCCGGCGCGACAAGGATTCAGCAGCGGCAAGGTGCTTGCGCGGCGCAACCTCTCTTCATCTCCGCTCGGCTCATCCACCAGCGTGTCGTCGTGGGATTATTCGAGCGTGCGTGTCAAGAGGCTGTGCAGCCGGCGGAGAGCAGCGATAAGCGGGCTGACAAGCTTACCATCGTGGCAAGCGGTGGTGCGCCAGCGATCCTGTTGCCTTTGTTTAGGCGGCGAGGGGCGGGCATTTATTGATCTTGTCCCTTGCCGTCGAGTTAGGTATAGAAAGCTTGTACCTTTATACAAGTCGGTGTACCAGCTACTGTTTTTCCATTTGTACCCTCATCTCGTTGCCACTGTGGTGACCCCTTTGAACCTATAAAAGGAGGCCCATGTGCAGCGTAGAAAGGGTTCGACTCATTCGACTCATTGAGACTACACACTCAAGCTAGGTTTTGTAGCTCTTTGTGCTCCCTAGCAAGAACACAATATAATCAGACAAGCAGCAGTAGGAGTATTATCTCTCCGGAGAGCTCCGAAGCTGGGTAAACTGCTCGTGTGCATCGCCTCGATCCGCTCTTTGTGCAATCTCCGCCTCCACCGAACCAAAAGGGACTCGGTCCGCCAGGTCCCATAGGTGTTCGTGGGGCACGATCAGCTTCCCTGACAATGTGCAACACAGGTACATCCTCAAATGGCAGGCAATTAAGGAGCAGCACAACTCCGTCGACCTCACGGACCAGAAGCTGAGGGACACAGGTGATGAGCTGCACGAGTGGTATAAGAAGTAGTCCCATTCCATTATGTGGTAAGAGGAGGTGCTGACCATGGCCAAGGAGGACATTGTTGCCCGCGAGGTTCGCTTGGCAGAGCGTGAAGCGCTTCTAGACGCCAAGGAAAAGGACATCTCTTCCCGAGAAGGTACCCTCGAAGCTACTCTTTGTGGCAAGGACAAGGAGCTAGAGGCCCTTGTTCAGCGTTGTACCAAGGATCTGGAGGACAGCCAAAAAGCCACTCTTAGCGCGCTCACTCTTGAATCTTCAGCCCGGCTGAAGAAGGTTACCGACAAGCTAGCTGCGCATCTACTTCCAAGACCATTCTTGAAAATCATTGAGCAAGCTGACAGAAGACCTTGCCGGGAGTAACAAAGAGATCGTGGCCCTCAAAGAGGAAGCGCAGAAAGCAGAGGTCACCCTGAAGGGAGTGCAATCGCAGCTTTCCTCCAAGAACCAAGATCTTGATACTGCTAACGACACCATCTCCAACATGAAAGCCAGGCTTGCCTCTCTAGAGAAGGAGCTTGAATCTGTCGGTTGCCACGAGAAACTGCTGATGACGGATCTGACCAAGGCCAGAACTCTCTAAAAAGACGCAGAAGACAAGCTTGAAAACCAGATTCAGCAGTGTGACCTCTGGATCAAGAGCATGATTGACATCACTGAACGCCCTACTGCTCAGATCTCAAAAATGGACATGAAGAGTTGGGCCTTCTCCATCGGCAAGCACGAAGTTCCAAGTGTCAAGCTGACGCTTTTCTTTGAAGGCTTGATCGAAGGGCTGAAGATGTATGAAGACGACAGGGCCGCCTCCTTTGCTCATGAATCCCGGAAGCTTGCTTGTGATGCCCTCTTCTTGGTCTTGAGCAACCTCACCTTTTTCTATCCATACCTTGACCTCTCTTATGGCTTCAAGAAGCTCCAGTCAGGTGCCGACTTCTCTGCTGCTACGGAGAAGGCTGGCCCCCTTGCTGACAGGGTCCTCTCAGTTCCAAGAGTCCAGGTAGGTCGCCGGACCCAGCCCTAGGTCACTCTCGCTGCCGTGTTGTCCCGTACTAAGACACAACATGTATCCCGTATTAAGTTTCGTACTGCTCTCGTTTTAACGCTGGTTGAAACGATGTTTATATGTGAATGCATGCCATCCCTCTTTCGTTTCCCCATTGGTATTCGTATGGTTTACTTCCTCGCATACTTTGGTTTCCCGCCAATAGCATGTTGCCGCAATTGCTTTGAGGAATGGGTCCTTAGCATTCTGCTGGCAATGACATGCTGCCGGTGGGGTTTTCCTTAACAGCTCTTGATGCTGCCACCCACCTTGTTGAGTGGACTCGAAACAAGGCAAGGGCGCAAACAAATACGGGAAGGTTCCATCGCGCAGAGGGTTCGCCATACAAAACCATGGGTGTCCAAGAGATGCGCAAGTGCGAGTTCTGAGAAAAAATTACAAGCATGTCAACTTAGCTTTTGTCTATGCTCCCCTCCTGCCAGGATGCATATTTGTTTATGTATATCATCCCCTCCTCCACCCGTGGTCATCCCTCCTCTTCGTGTCTCCTGGGGAGACTGTGTACGTATATCCATTTTTTCCCTGAAAAGAGGGGAAACGGGAAGGGACAAATGGGAGGGACTAGGTAGTCCATTAGTCACGTGCCCAGCCCTGGAAAGGGCCGAAGGGGTCAGCATAAACATTCGCAACTAATGAAACATTGTGGAAAAGGAAAAAAACTAGCTCCTCTCTCCTTTTCCTTTACTACCAATGATCCATTGGCAATCGGCGTGAAGGACACGCTGGCGCACGGGGCCTTGCCGGGGTTCGTTGCCGAGGGTGCCAACCAATGGATTCATACCAGCATTCAGCTCAGGATTTACCCTTGGCGGGACAAATGTAGGACCAAGCTCCACGCAGGCTCATCGATGCTGGCGGCATCGCCCCTACGCAACTCGATCATTGGAGAGCAAGAAGGAAGGGGGAGGCCAAGTATGCACCGTTCTCTTGTTCGTCAGACCGAGTGGCACCTCTTGGGATCGGGCGCGCTTGATAAATGGTCGCGAGAAGGATGGCGTTGTTGTTTGGCTCGTCTCTTCTTCTGGCCGCGGACGGCTCAGCGACCATGCTACCCGCGCCAGCGGCGCCAATCGCAGCACCGACGTCCCTTGCTCTCGTTGCCACCACTGCTGTGGTCGGAGACGTGCGATAGAGTCTTCGAAGGAGGAGGCTAGGGAGCAGCATTGTTCCTCTTCTTCAAAGCCATGGACGAAGAGGGTGATGCTGAAGATTTACGCGTTGTTCACAACTTCGGGTTCGCACAAGCGATATCCCCTACCTGGCGCGCCGAAGTGTCGTGGGTGAACACGATCACCTATGGGGCCATGAGCCCCTTTTGTGGTTTGGCAAAAGGGGGAGATCACATTGCACAAAGAGTAGAGGCCATGAGGCAGCACGACGATGGGACTCTGGTCATTTTACCCAGGTTCGGGCCGCTGAGAAGCGTAAAAGCCGACTCCTGCTTTGGTGGAATGGATGGAGGAAACACAACAACACGCAGCCCTCAAACCCGACAAGGTGGCCTCGGGGAGCTGCTACGCGAGTACCAGTGTGAGAGGGTCTGAATCCTTCTCTAAGTTTCCTTGGACCTCCTTTTATAGCCCAAGGGGTAACCACAGTGGCAGAACAGACATTATCTTGCGATTAGATAGCTAACAGTGTTATCATACCTAACTCTGGCGCTTAGGACAAAATGCCATAAATGCTACCTTAGGTGTCGTGCGGGGGTGCATCCCCGGCAAGCTTATATCACCGCTTAGTTAGCTTTGCTTATCATCTTGACACGCCCTTAGACGGGTGTCACATGGGTGTGATCTGTCTTCCAGCAGGTCGCCACGTCCTTAGCGGGAGCCACTTAGCTGTCTCAGGACTCGACACCGCATCAATAAGAGACTGGCGTCATGATGCGATGGAGCGATGGTAGCTGGCATGTGCCTACCGGGGGCAGGGCTTGCCGGGCCTTCTTGGAGGGGCACGCCTTCCGGTCTCCGGTCACCCCGGAGGCGAAGCTGGCGTGGTTTGGATTTGTTCTGGCTTGGTGTATCGACCTTGCCGGCCTCACCTGGCTGACAAGGGACACTTCTCTTGGAATCCTTGACTTGTATGTTTGGCTTGGTCTTCTTGATGCGCTCCTTCAGCTCACGAAGAGCGGCTTCTCTAGCTCGGCCTCGTGCTAGTTCTGAATGCGCTTGACGGGTTCGACCATATTGAGGTAGCCATTCCCCCGGCAGGCCCTGGCCATCGGGGCAGCAGCTTTCTATCCGTGCACAAGTCAGGGGAAATTAAACACCCTTGTTTGTGTACCCCTGACATTTGGTACTGATATTCTGAAAAAATAAAAACAAGCAGAAACAGCAACTGGCACTGAGCACTAAGTTAATAGGTTAGTCCCAAAAAATGATATATAACTGCCTGAAAGTGTATATAAAACATCCAAGATGATACTATAATAGCATGGAACAATCAAAAATTATAGATACATTGGCGACGTATCACTCCTCAGGAGAAACTCAACGCCGAAAACACCTGTAATACTTTTCCTGTGTAACTCGCAATTGACAATAGTCATGGACTTTGATCACCTGATAATTTGTCGAGCGATGTTTCCTCATCAGGGAGCTCGCCGTGAGTGAGATAAGCCAAATAAGGGACTGTCCAATATGGTATTGCATGGACAACAACAACCAATTGTGCTTCTGGGTCAGAAATAGCATTTTCTTCCTCCGTTGGCAATTTGACTAATGGGTTATGCAAAACATTTGGAGGGACCGGCTTACGTTGAGATCCCGGGCAAGACAACGTATTGGCAGCCCCATTGAGCCGACGATCAATGTGATCAACCTGATTTCCCTTGAAGTCTACTACGATGACTGTCGGAGCATGTCTATAAGCTGCCATGAGGGGGTCCTTGGAGTCCCAAGTCCCAGAAACCTGCTGAGCGACCAAATTTGAGTCGCCCAAACATCTGACCTGGCTGAGGTTCATATCCTTAGCCATATGGAGTCCATGAAGCAAAGTTCGTACTCAGCTACAATGTTAGTTCAAGAGAACATGAGCCTTAAAACATAACAAAACTTATCACCTCGTGGAGATGTGATGAGCACTCCAGCCCCTGAGCCTTCCAATTGTCTGGATCCATCAAAGTGTATCATCCAATATTTATTGTCCAGTTTCTCTTCAGGGGCTTGCAGCTCAGTCCAATCATTGATTAAATTAACCAGGGCTTGGGACTTGATTGTTGTTCGAGGAACATACTTCAAATGACGTGGGCCAAGCTCGGTAGCCCACTTTGAAACCCAACCAGTGGCTTCCCTATTCTGGATGATATCTCCCAGAGGTGTAGAACTGAACACAGTGATGGGATTCTCCTGGAAATAGTGCTTCAACTTTTGACTGGCCATAAAGACACTGAAAACTAGCTTCTGCCAACGTGGGTAGCATTGTTTCGATTCTATCAATACTTCGCTCACATAATAGACCGGCGCTAGGCCAAATATTCCTTCCCTTCCTCTTTGTGCTCCATGACAACTGCTATACTTACCACTTTATTAATAGCGACAATGTACAGGAGCATCGGCTCTTTGTCATGAGGAGCTGCAAGAACAAGTTGTTCTGACAATTGCTTCTTGAGTAACTCAATGGCTTTATCCGCTTCATCACTGCAGACAAATTGATCAGATTTCTTGAGTAACTGGTATAAAGGGATAGCTTTCTCCCAAAGCCGCAACCCGGCCCGTCAACTTTTGGACAACATTGATGTTGGCTGACTTGGCAAGGGTAGTGATGGCTTTGATTTTTGTTTTCTTCAATTCCTTGCTCAGACACCAGAAAACCCAGGAGTTTGCCTGCAGGAACACCAAATACACATTTCGCTGGGTTGAGCTTCATTTGTTAGACCCGAAGATTGTCAAAAGTCTTTTTGAGATCATCCAATAAGGTCTCTCTCTTCTGAGATTTGACCACGATGTCGTTGACATAAGCATAAATATTGTGACCAGTCTTTTTGTGGAAACAATTCTTGACATAGTGCTGGTAAGTGGCACCGGCACTTTTAAGTCCAAATGGCATAGATATAGCAGAAATCCCCAACCGGCATGATGGAAGTTGTTTTCTCTTGGTCTTATTCTGCCATCTTGATATGATGATAGCCGGAATAGGCGTCTAGGAAACATAGATACTCACAACCAGCTGTGGAGTCAATGATATGATCAACGCGAGGAAGAGCAAATGGATCATTCGGACAAGCCCTATTCAGGTCTGTACACACATCCGCCAAATACTATTTTTCTTCATAACAAGCAAATCATAAACATAGGTACTGTTACGAACCCATCCATACTTTATTACTGCATAATATGTACTATATTCTAACTTCTCCATGACTTATACCCCCGATATAATCCATAACATCATTAAAACAAGCAAACTATGCAACAAAAACATAAGTTGTCTAAGAGAGAACAATCTATAATGATCTGAACAAACGCCATACGTTTATAACTCAAAAAAATTCTAAAACTTTAGGACAACATGTAAAATTTGTATATCAATCATTGTAAAATTTCATTTTTTTCATGTTCCTGTGAATTTTAAAAATTCCATAACTGGGCGCAAAATTTCTGTTTTTTTTTCACAGAATCAAGTCAAGTATCAACCAAATCACCACAAAGGCTTTACTTGGCACCAACACTAATCAAAACATAAAAACACAATCATAATAGTAGCATAATTGTGTGAACACTCAAAAATAGAAAGAAAAACAAGAAAAATATTGGGTTGCCTCCCAACATGCGCTATTGTTTTATGTCCATAGCTAGGCGTAATGCATAGTTTCAAGTATTGTCATCCTTATTTTTAATCCCATTGGTGGACCTCATAATAGATTCATATGGTGGTTTGGTTCTCTTTCTAGGGAAGTGTTCCATCCCTTTCTTTAATGGGAATTGGAACCTTATGTTTCCTTCTTTCATATGAATAACAACACCTAAAGTTCGTAGGGAAGGCCTACCAAGTATTATAGGACAAGATGGATTGCATTCAGTATATAGCACAATGAAATCAACATGCACATAATTTGTATTAGCAAGAATAAGCACAATGAAATCAACAGGCATGTAGTTTGTATAAGCAATGAAAATTAAGCGTTGTACGAACTTGTGATGGAAAAATAATAAAGGGATGGACTGCATAATAAAGGTTGCTATCACAAGGGGCAATACAATGTGACGTTCATTTGCACTAAGAAATTGAGCATACAAACCAAAAAGCACATGACAACCTCTGCTTCCCTCTGTGAAGGGCCTATCTTTTACTTTTATGTATTTACTTTTATGCAAGAGTCAAAGTATTCTTTCCCTATTCCTTTTTATTTTGTCTTTTACAAGCATCATGTGGTGAGGAAAGATCTAGGCACATGTATCCAGTTGGATATGAGTGAGCATGAATTATTATTGTTGACATCGCCCTTGAGGTGAATACATTGGGAGGCGAAACTATAGGCCCCTATGTTCCTATGTGTCTGGTTAAAACTTTTTGCTCATGGGTATGCGGTGAGTGTTAGGAATCATAGAAGACTATATGATTGTTGAGTATGTGGACTTGCCAAAAGGCTCCGATATGTGACCCTTCCTGGAAAGATGATGAATTGTAGTTGCAAAGTTGATTGAGAACATAGTTTGTTGGTTTTCAATAGAGTTTATGCTTTATACTTTGATGTTGTGATTAATTATTACTTGTTCATGAGAAGTTTATGATAAAAGTTATGTGGTAAAAATTCTATGATAGAGTTTGCTGCTGTTATAATAATATGCATGATGCTTCTATGTCCGTACTTTGTTTTTATCGACACGTCTCTCTCTCTAAGCATGTGGACATGCTTTTCAATTTCAGTTTTTGGCTTGAGAACAAGCGAGGTCTAAGCTTGGAGGAGTTGATACGTCAATTTTGCATCATGTTTACCTACTGTTATTTACTAAGTCTTTATGCATAATAATGCTTTTTGGAGTAACTCTAATGCCTTTTCTCTCATAATATGCAAGGTTTACACAAAGAGGGAGAATGTCGGCAGCTGGAATTCTGTACCTGAAAAAGCTATGTCAGAGTTACCTATTCTACACATCTCCAAATGAGATGAAACTTCATGGAGAATTGTTTTGGAATAAAAGAAAAATACTGGGTCAAATAACTACCAGAGGAGGCCCACCAGGTGGGCACAACCCACTGGCGCGCCAGTGTAGCGACCCGACCCAAAATCGGTCAAGTCTCTGTAGTTGTACCATCCCAAGATCATCTTGGCACACAGTACATTGATGAAATAATCAAAGTTCAATCACACCTGAATTTATTACGATTCTCATATCGAGTCTTTATTACAATAGAATAAATTGGCGAAGGCCAACTCATGAAATAAACTAAATAAGCTGCGGAGCGTGAAGAATAGCGAGTCCATCCGACTCCATAGGGCAATCGCCAAGCGTGGATCGTAGCCTCACTCTGATCGAATACTCCTCTACAACATAAGGCGTTGCAGCCGTGTAGGTCAGCATTTTGAATATGCCGGCAAGTCATGAAGAGAGAATAACAATAAAAATTACTAACTCTATATGCAATTTGGCTGTGGGGCTCTAAGTTTCATTGTTTTTGTGAAAAAGCCAGTTTTACCCTACAACAATGGACTTGTTTGCAAATACTACAAAATGTTGGTAGTTATTGAGATGGTTCCACCAACCAATGTCTCATTCCCAATTATTAAATAACCCCCTCAATTAATTTATTAATTTTTTGGTGTTGAGATATCCGAAATACTCCAAGTTCCAGAGGCTCAAATTGTCCGTAACCGGGGACACGGCTAACCGATTAGATCTTTACTCTGCAGAGGTTTGCGCACTTTACCTGCAAGAATCGTTCCCTCCTTTAAGTCTTAGCACTTCATGGTGTTTGAAGGCGGGACGAACAAACAGGGTCTTCGAAGAGTTCCTCCGCCACTGCCGTACCCATCAATCCTACCGTTCTTCTACATCTCGTAGCACCGTCCGGCCAGAGTCACAACTAGGGTTGACCAAGCGAGCCCATAATGGCTTGCGGCTACAGTAAGCTTCGGTCAATGGGGTATACATCCGTCTCTTCGTGGCTGGGTGAAGCTTTCCGCAAGATGTCATGGCGCTTCTCCATGCATCCCGACCAACCGCTGGTTTTCTCGAGGTGCCCGCCAACCGTCCTCCACCCGAGAGTGAATTTTGAAGTCCATCTTGAGCTTGAAGTCATGGGGTTGTCATCATCTTGACTCTCACATCTCCATTATGAATCACTCAACCAACCCCGTCTACGAGCATAGCAAAAATAAACTACTTCGTCCCGGGCCATGGTAACAAGGGGGATTGGTTTCATCCTACCACATGATACTACTCAAGAACATAACTTAAAATTCACCTACTGCATGCATGGTGGGGAGGTATAATTCTAATGCAATAAAATCATAGGTATTGTAAAAGTAAACATGGTCAAATGACTTGCCTTGCTGACGATCTTCGAAAGTTAGGGACTCGTGATAGCAAGCTTCGCACTCCGGAAATTCTACCGAGGCAAACAACAATCATATAAGCATACAAACATATGATCACTTAACATAACAGCATGCTAACATAACACACAAAACAATTGAACCAAAATCAAAAGAAAGTTCGAAGAAATCCACATCAATGTTTTCACCACATCAAACAACAACCAAGAAATAGTTTTACACAACCAAATTTTTCTTAACAGAACCTAAGCATGGGTTTTGCTAACTAATGAAGAGAAAACATCATGCAACTAGGAGCAAAAAGAATCACATTAAAAGCTATTATAGAACTCCTATTATGCCTATAACAATCCTAGCAAGAAAAATAAAATAAAAATTTTATTTATTGTAAATAAAAGTTCATGTTCTAAAGTTACAGAAACTAACCTAAAATAAACTATCACATAGGAAAAAAAATATTTGCTAATTAAAACAATAGGAAAACAGTAGCTAGTTAAATAAATAAGAAACACATGATTTTGATTAAAACTATTTTTTTATTAAATCTAAAATGCCCAAATAAATTCCTACGGTTAGGCATGGTCAAAACAAAGTAGTGACAAAAGAATCACTAAAATAAAATAATCCTAACTCATTTTATAGCAGAATTACTAATCTGTCTAAATCTAAAATAAAACAATTTCTAATAATTTTAACATGACTAAACATATTTTCTACAGAAACTACAACAAATTTGCAAACTAACAAAAAAAGAATCAATTAAAAATATTAAGTAGATTAAAAGATATGGATTTTACAAAACTGAAACTATTCTGTTAAAAACAGAAACGAAAAAAAAATTAACTAAAAAGAAAACCGGCGCTAATGGGCCTATCAATCGCTCAGGCGTAAAATAACTAAAACGCGCCCGGGGAATAAACCGAGTCGGGCCGGTCTAAACTAAACCTACTAACTAAACCAAAATAAACCGGATCTATTTAAAAAAAACCATACCCCTTCGGGTGATCTAATCTACACCCTACGTTTAGATCTAACGGTGGCAGGGATCTCCGGTGACTCACCGCGGTGGTCGACGGCGGCGGCTTTCGAGGCGGCAATGGCTGGCGGCTCCGGTGGTCGAGCGACGGCGGAGGCCTCCGTGGTCTGTGAGCGAGGGGTTAGGTGGTGGAGTCGGGGAGCTCGAGGGGTTGAGGCGGCCGGGCAGCGGCAATGGCGGTGGCGTCCGGCTCGGCGGCGATTTGCGAGGAGAGGGTTTTGGTGGCGAGGCGGAACGGGCGAGGGGGTATATAGGGGGAACGGCTTGGAGGAGGGGCAGATCGGGAGGCGATCCGGAATCCCGGGATTCGGCGGCGGCGGCGGTTCTTGCTGGACGTGGAGTGGCGTGGGCGAGGAAAGGGAGAGGTGGGTCCGTCGGTGAGAGGAGAGGTCGATTCGATCGGGCGACCGGGAGAAGGGGTTTGGTGGCTTAGGTCGGCTCGGCCGTGGGTGGGCAGTTGGCACTGGCCACTGGTGGGGCCGCCTGGTGTTGGCTGGGCAGTTGGCTGGTGGCGCCGGGTCCCTTTTCCTTTTTTGAATTAGAGAGAGAGATAATATATTAAATATATATATTTTATATAGGACATATATATATATATATCAAAATGATCAGGGGAATATTCCCTATAATTTGAACATTTTTCCAGGGGCAAAACTCAAACTTAAAAAAATCATTTTCTATAAATCCCAAATAAAATCAGATTTTGAATTCAAACTTTTTGGCAATGTTTTTCATCTGACATTTTTGGAGTGTCATGTTTACTCCTCTCATACCTTTTCTCAAGTATTTGTCAGGCATAGTTTTGAAATAATTTTCAACTGCCAATTTGAATTCAAATTCCAACAACTCAAAAACTTCTGAAACTTCAAATGTCACTCAAATTCAAACAATATGCATAGATGCTTAGCTATAATTGTAAAACATTCCAAATGGAAAATTTGGGATGTTACAGCCAGGCCCCCTAGGAGCGCCATTGTAACACCCTGGATGTAAACTTCCCCTTTTTGGGCAATATATCAATTTGGCCTCATCCAATTCTTGTGGGTTCTTGTCATGCTTGGCCTCTTTGGTTTTGTTATGTTGGGTTTTCTTTTCTTTGTTTGCTCCTTTTTGCCATATTGCATTTGTGCCTCTTGTCATTTTGCTTTCCTTCTTATCATGTGATTGTGGTGTTCTCTTGCATGTCATGTGGTTGTGGTTTTCCTTGCATGTCATGTGGTTGCATGTGTCATTCCTATTTGCATTACCATCTCCTCCTTCCTCTACTTCTTTCTTTTTCAAATGCCATAATTCCCTCCTTCAATTAATGTTCATCTTCTCCTAATAATCTTGCTTGTTACACTAAACCTCCCTGCCAAATATTTTTTCCTCATTTAAAGTTGTTATGGTTAGGTTCAAAAATGGCACAAGTTTGAAGCATTTCCAAACTTGCATTATTTTTCTACCTTTAAAATTGCCCATTTCAATTTAATTAAATAGAGGAGAATTCCAGGAGTGTGGGGATATTTTCCTTTCACTCTAAATCTTTTCCTTTCTTTCTGACTTTCTTTCTCTTCCTTTTATTTTTGAAAAAAGGAAAAGGAAAGGAGGCATCAGCTGCATTGGCAGCCCAGCCCTCCTCCCACAGGCTCCGGCCTCCCGAGCCAGCCCGGATTTCCCTCGCAGCCCGCAGCCCAGGGAGCAGGCGCGCCAGCCCGCCCGCTCCTTCCTCCTGCCTTCGGTCACCCACGCCCGTGCCTACCCCCGCTAGCCCCCTTCCACGTGGCAGCTTCGGCCCCGCCTGGCAGCGACCGACCCGCGTTTCTCACCCACCTTTCCCCCTCCTCTCGCCAGCGCCATGGGGACCCCGAGCCCGGAGAGCACGAGCTCGGCCGCGTCGCCCTAGCCCCCTTCTTATTCCCCCTTCGCGTCAAATCGAACCCTAGGGTTCCCCTCTCCCTCTCGCCGCCGCCGCCAGGTAGGAAAACCCCCCAAGATCGCCGCCCCGCTCGGACCCGAGCGCATCTGAGGGCGTGGCCTCGTCGCCGGCGCGCTCTCCGGCCACCTCGACCCGGCGGCCCTTGTCCATCTCCTTCCTCGTCGTCGTCTACGACCACGACGTCGTCTACGGAGTCCCGGAGCGCCAAGTACACCGACGCCACTGCCCTGTTTTCCTCTCGGTCGAGTTCCGGCGATCTTGAGCTCGATCTCGCCGCCCGTCGCCCGTCTCCGTCGCCGATCCTTTGTCCTAGGGTAAGGAGGTATACTCCCCTTCCTCCTGCTCCTTCTCGTCGTCGTTGGTTCTCCGTAGATTAGGTCCGGCCCGTGGTCTTATCGCGCCCGGCGTGCTCGGCGTGCTCGTAGTAGTTTAGGTTGAGTTGTTTTGGCGCGTGTATGCTGCTAGCCACGCTCGGGCTTGCCCGCAAGACCCGTGATGCCCCTCATGCGTGCCGTCGTGGCCAAGGGCGCGAGCCCCGTGGCGCCGTTTCGCCCGGCGTTATCGGTTGTTGTCTCTGTTCTTAGATCAGCCTGGCGGTGTTGGTCAAGTGGCCAGCTTGCGTATCTTACGAACCCCTTCCCTAGCCGAGTTGGTTGACCCCTGCTCTCACACCGCGGCGACTGGTTCGAACCCGTGCACGCCCTCCCCCTTTTTATTTTTGGTTTCGCTGTCCTTGGTGCGCCTCCTCTGCAGAGTCGAGATAAGCCCGAGGCTTTTCCTTTGTCGATCGCCGCGCCCGGCCAGTGGTAACAGGAGGGTTTCCACTGGGAGACCGGGTTGAATCCCCACAGGGCTCTTTTCTTCCCCCTTTTAAACTGTTAACCTCTGCCTCTATGACGGTGGGTCACCTGTCGACCTCTCGGCACCCTCCTCCAGGCTTATTTTATTTTTCTTTCCATTTACAGCTTTGTATCATTTCTGTTTTAGGCAAGTCCAAATCTGGACATTTCCAAATCTGGAAAATTGCCACTTCTGTTAGTTTCCTTTTTAGGCAGGTTTTGACTTATTGTTTTTGTGTTGTTTTCCCTAATGCAACCCTAACATATTATATATGTTTTTGGGGTAGAAAAATCCCACCAACTCAGTGGTGTCATTGGTTTTTGCATTTGGGCAAGTTTGTGTTCATGTCTTTTGCATCATCATTAGGTGTTGTTTTATGATGGGCATATTTAATTGTTTGTGCTATGAGGTAGTTTGCACACATGCATGGTTTTGTTCATCATGTTGTTATCGTAGGTTTCTCACCATTCTTGTTTTGCCCGTCATATCCAATCCGTGCGTCCGTTTCCGGTGATCTCTATATCGATTTCTACCGAAATCATCTCATCTTTCCGATGGCATGCTTGGTTAGCCAAGATGATGCCTGGTTTTCCATTACCTTCGGAGTGCTCTTACGCTTTGCATATCACATCATTGCATTTCATGTCATGTTGCATCATGTTGATTGTGCATTGCACCGTGATTTATTGTGGTTCCTTGTTGTTGTTGCTTTGGGTAGAGCGGAGGCGAGAACGCTTACGAGGAACCTGTTGAGAACGTTTTGAGGATCAGGCTTTCGACAACTCGAGAACATTGCAGGCAAGATGATCATACCCTCGAAATCACTTCTATCTTTGCTATGCTAGTTGCTCGCTCTTTTGCTATGCCTATCTGCGATGCCTACCACTTGCTATATCATGCCACCCATATTGCCATGTCGGCCTCTAACCATCCTTTCCTAGCAAACCGTTGTTTGGCTATGTTACCGCTTCGCTCAGCCCTCTTATAGCGTTGTTAGTTGCGGTGAAGCTGAAATTTGTTCCTTGTTGGAACATGGAGATGTTGTTCCTCTTTGGAACATGTTTACTTGTTGAGGATATCACAATATATATATATCGCTATGCTTAACACATCTATATACTTGGTAAAGGGTGGAAGGCTCGGCCTTATGCACAGTGTTTTGTTCCCTCTTGCCACCTAGTTTCCGTCATACGGTGTTATGTTCCTTGATTTTGCGTTCCTTACGGTTGGGTGATTTATGGGACCCCCTTGACGATTCGCTTTGAATAAGACTCCTCGGCAAGGCCCAACATTGGTTTTACCATTTGCCACCTAAGCCTTTTCCCCGGTTTTCGAGCCGAGGGTCATCTTATTTTAAACCCGGGCGGTGCTCCTCCGGCGTTGGTCCAAACTAGAGCACCGTCTGGGACCATTCCTTGGCAACATGGATTACGTCGGTTCTGTCGCTTAGCTTATCCGGTGTGCCACGAGAGCGAGATATGTGCAGCTCCTATCGGGATTTGTCGGCTGTCGGGTGGTCTTCTGGTCTTGTTTTATTCTTTGTCGAAATGTCTTGTAGTCCGGGATTCGAGATTGATCGGGTCTTCCGGTAGAAGAATAAACCTTCGTTGACCGTGAGAGCTTATAATGGGCTAAGTTGGGACACCCTGCAGGTAATATCTTTCAAAGCCGTGCCCTTGGTTATGAGGCAGATGGGAATTTGTTAATGTCGGTTGTAGATAACACAAAGATGACCTCAAATAAAATACACATCAACAGCGTGTGTAACCGTGATGGTCTCTTCTCGTGAGTCCGGGAAGTGAACACGATGTTGGAGTTATGTCGGCGTAAGTAGTTCAGGATCACTTCTTGATCAACACTAGTTTCACGACCGTGCTTTGCTTCTCTTCTCGCTCTCTTTTGCGATGTAGCCACCATACATGCTAGTCGCTTGCTGCAGCTCAACTTTACTACCATGTCCTCCCCAAAGCTTAAATAGTCTTGATCTCGCGGGTGTGAGATTGCTGAGTCCCGTGACTCACAGATACTTCAAACACGATTGCGAGGTGTCCGATGAGGCCGGTGCAGATGATTCCACCGAGCTCAAGTGGGAGTTCGACGAGGCGTGGTCGTTACTATGTGTCGTTTCGGATGATCGAGAGTGGTGCCCAGTTGGGATGATTCGGGATCTGTGTTAGCGATTGGGGTATCTTCTTCATTTTGGTTCCGTAGTCGGACCTTGAGTGTACTCTGAATGATGTATGTTTAATTATGTATTGTGTGAAGTGGCGACTGTAAGCCAACTATGTTTCTTTACCTTAATTATTACATGGGTTGTGTGAAGATTACCTCACTTGCGACATTGCTTTCAATGCGGTTATGCCTCTAAGTCGTGCCTCGACACGTGGGAGATATAGCCGCATCGGGGGCGATACAAGTTGGTAATCGAGCCTTCCCGACTTAGGAGCCCCTACTTGATTGTTTCTTGGCGTTGTTGAGTCTAGAATGGAAAATGTTTTGAGTCTTAGGATTATATATATCGGAGAGTAGGATTCTTTTTACTCCTCAGTCCCTTCATCGCTCTGTGAGGCCTCCTGACGTAGAGTTTTGACTCTTCTCTTCTCAAATTTTGCTAAATTTTTTTTTTTTTAGGATCACGTGGGTATCTTGGAATCGTTCCGATGGTTTTGTGGCGAGAACATTGTTCTTGGTGCCTCGACATTTAGGGGTTGTGGCGGTGTCCGGGAGTTGAGCTCCGAGGTGTTGTCGTCACAATTTTATCGTTGCGATTCTGGAATACTGAGTTTTGCCGACATCGAAATCTCTTTTGTGCAGTTGTTGGTGAGATAACCCCGATAGCCCGATCTTTGTGGCGAGTCGGGAATATTGCCATGACTTGCATAACGGATGTTTTTGAAGGTCGAGGTACCACGATTTCGAGGATTTCTTGGTTATGTGTTGACGGATGGATACAGTTGGATCTAGGTATTGTTAGTTTGGGTGATATATTTTGTGTCCCTGTATCCCCAACACCAGATTGCATAACCAGAAAGTTTGGGAGTTTATAGGTGGGAATTCTAGTAGCTTATAGGATATTCTTTCCGACGGATGTATGATGTGAGATTGGGGTTCAACGTCTAGTGGTCCGCCCATTCACGGTCGATTCTGATGGTCGCGAGGCGTCTTAAAGAATCCTTGGCTATGCTGATTCGGGGCGTCTTGTTAGTCATTCGTGACGTCCGCTATACATCGTGCCGTGTGGGCCCCACCACGAACACTTTGGCGAAATCTCTATCATGTGTTTGTTCGGCTCATTATAGAAGCCAACCTTTTGTTTGCAGTTGTGTTATTCGATTTGTTTCTAAGGCGGTTGTTGTTTCCATATCCTTTATCTAAGTGGCTTCTCACCTTATTGGACGTGTGATGATTAACTTTGGAATTCATTCGTTCATTCTTGTTGAATGTTTATTGTGAAGACTATATGTTGCAATTTCTATCCGTTGATTCTACTTATCAATTTGTCTATCAAAGGACTAACGGATGTCACCCTCTTGAGATGGCTCCGCCAGCGTCGAATCCGGATCGCAATGATGGGGATCGATCGAATCCTCCACCTCCACCTCCACCTCCGCCTCCGGAGGCTGGCAAGCTATCATGGCAGCCACAAATGCCAATGCTCGAGATGATTTTGCAGCTCTTGCAAGAAGCGTACTCGAGGGCAAGGCAATCAAGGCAATCAAGGCAATCAAGGTCAAGGCAACAATCAGCCACACTTTGCTACTCTCGGTCGGTTTCTCGCTAATCAGCGAAGTCTTTCGGTTTACGTGTTGAGGCAACAGACGCGATGATTGGTTAGTGGACATCTGCAAGCACTTTGGTATAGCAATGTCGGACACGAGGACTTTGTCAAGTTTGCATCGTTTCAACTCAAGGATCAAGCTGCTGAGTGGTTCGACAATACAAAGATTCCAGAGGAGGCCGTGTCATTACAGGATGAGTTCCGCCGTGATTTCCGAGCTCATCACATTCGAAGAGTGTTGTGGAGAGCAAGCGTGAGGAGTTCCGCAATCTCAAGCAAGGCACCTTGTCTGTCTATCAATACAATATCCAGTTCGAGCTTCGCTCGTTTTGCTAAGCAAGGCGTGCACGATGAAAGGAGTATGATCTATCGATTGAGGTGATGCGAGAGGATCTGCAATTACCTCTTGTGCTATTTGAGCGAGATAAGTATGATGATTTCTACAACATGGCACTCAAGCAAGAAGCAGCACAGCTCAAGTGCGAGGCTTCTAAGAAGAGAATCGGGGCAGATTCAGTCCTCCTCGTCCTCTCAAGTGGCAGCCAAGCAGCGAAGTTTTATCTGCCCCTCCTCCGTTCCGCCAGACCTTACCGGTGAGAAGAACTCAGGTGGCGTGGATCTTCCCACCCACCCAACCCAAGCATTCAGAACAAGTCTAATTCTCAAGCTCCAAGGTCAAGTGCTCCTTACCACCGTCCGCTCTCGAGGTCACTTGCAACAAGTGTCGTGAGAAGGGTCACTATCTGAACAAGTGCTTCAACGAGGCGTCTTCCGCCTCCTCCTCTGTGAAATCTTCCAAAGCAATGCGGTGGTCAAGCATAATCCAAAGTCTGCAAGGTGAACATGATGAATGCAGCTCAAGCGGAGGATTCTTGATGTGATCATGGGTAATCTTCCGATTAATGATATTCTGCAAAAGTCTTATTTGATCTTTGGTGCATCGCATTGTTTCATGTCTAGATCTTTTGTTGCAAAGCATGATTTCATTTGGAAATGTTGGAAAAACCCTTGGGAGTTGTTTCTCCAGCCTCTTCTATGAGGGCTACCACAAGGATTCGGATGTTTCTATCAAGATGGGTGATTATAGATTTCGGCTAAACCATTTGTTCTTGGTGACTCGGACATTGATCTTATTCTCGGAATGGGTGGCTTTATCGGACAAAGCTCGGCTTGATTGTGCTGCCGGGAAATTCAATTGACTCATTCTTCTAATGATGTGATCATCTATGCCTCTCGTGATGAAACTATTGGTTGTTTTCTCTCAATGAGAAGGGCGAATTGAATGCCATCTCTCGATTCAGTCGTTTGTGAGTACCAAGATGTCTTTCGGAAGAGCTTCGGGTATGCCTCCTCATCGGCCGATTGAGTTCGTTATCGATCTTGAGCCCGCACGAACCCGTTTGCAAGCGTCCATACAAGCTTGGACCTGATGAGCTGAGGGAATTGAAGAAGCAGCTCGATGAACAAGAGCGTCTGGTTTGATCGGACCGAGTTCATCTCCTTGGGGCTGTGGTGTTCTTTTTGTCCGGAAGAAGGATGGCTCGGACCGACTTTGTGTCGATTACCGTCCATTGAATAAGAAGACAATCAAGAACAAGTATCCACTTCCCAATATCAATGAGCTTTTCGAGCAACTCAAAGGTGCTACGGTGTTCTCTAAGCTTGACCTTCGTATGGGGTATCATCAGATTCGCATTCGTGAACAAGATATTCCCAAGACAGCATTCAGAACAAGCTTTGGTTCTTATGAATATACTGTCATGTCTTTCGGCCTCGTCAA
This sequence comes from Aegilops longissima, assembly GCA_021605205.1. Classification (NCBI taxonomy): domain Eukaryota; kingdom Viridiplantae; phylum Streptophyta; class Magnoliopsida; order Poales; family Poaceae; genus Aegilops; species Aegilops longissima. Next base: position 354,787,683 of record CM038678.1, on the reverse strand, counting down.
TGCTCCTCCAACTTTCTCTCGGATGATGAACTTCATATTCAATCCTTACACCAATGAATTCGTCTTGGTCTATCTTGATGATATTTTGGTCTTCTCCAAGAATAAGAAGGATCATGCCAAACATTTGCGATTGGTGCTAGACAAGCTCGAGAGTACCAATTCTATGCTAAGTTCTCCAAATGTGAATTCGGCTTGATGAAGTGCTTTATCTTGGTCATATCATCTCTGCCAAGGGCATCGCTGTTGATCCCGAGAAGGTGTCCGCAATTGTGAATTGGGAACCTCCTCGAGAATGTCAAGCAGCTCATGACTTTCTTGGTCTTGCAAGCTATTGCGAAGGTTTGTTGAGAACTTCTCCAAGATTGCAAAGCCTCTTTCCAACCTTCTCGAAGCGGTGAAGTATGTCGGTCACCCGAGTGTGGCGTTGCTTTCAAGACTCTCAAAGAGAAACTCGTCACAGCTCTGTTCGACTCCTCTGATGAATCCAAACCATATGAAGTGTTACGTGATGCTTCTCTTCAAGGTCTCGGTCTGTGTTAATGCAAGAGAAGAGAGTTGTGGCTTATACCTCTCGCCATTGAAGCCCAGCGAGAAGAACTACCCCACTCACGATCTTGAGTTGGCGGCGATTGTTCATGCTTTGATTACTTGGAGACATCTCTTGTTGGGAAGGAAAGTGGACATTTTCACTGATCACAAGAGTCTCAAGTACATCTTCACTCAGCCTAACCTCAACCTCGAGCAGACTCGATGGGTGAAATGATTCAAGAGTACAACCCAAGTATTGAGTATACTCGGGCAAAGCCAATGTCATTGCAGATGCTTTGAGCAGGAAAGCTTCTCGCAACATCTAATCCTCAAGCCCTTTCAGCCGGATCTCTGTGAATCTTTTCATAAGCTGAATCTTCAAGTTGTTCCTCAAGGCTTTCTTGCCAACCTCATAGTCTCTCCTACTTTGGAAGATCAGATTCGTGAGGCTCAACTTCGGATGCCATGGTGAAGAAAGTGAAGCGTGGTATCGACAAGGGCATTTCAAGTACAAGTGCTTCCATGTTGATGACAAAGACACTCTGTTCTTTGAGGACGGATTGTGGTTCCTAAGGGTGATCGAGAAAAGTCATTATGAGCGAGGCTCACAATTCGCTTCTATCCATTCATCCGGAAGTGCGAAGATGTACCATGACCTCAAGCAGTCATATTGGTGGACTCGAATGAAGCGAGAAATTGCTCAATTCGTGAATGAGTGTGATGTCTGCAGAAGAGTGAAAGCAGAACACCAAAGACCAGCTGGTCTCCTTCAACCTCTTGCTATTCCTGAATGGAAGTTTGATCATATTGAAATGGACTTCGTGGATGGCTTTCCAAAGTCCAAGCGTGGAAATGATGCTATCTTCGTTGTCATTGACAAGCTTACTAAAGTGGCTCATTTTTTCCTATCAAAGAATCCATCACTGCAGCTCGGTTAGCGAGCTATACACCTCGAGGATTGTCTCCTTGCGGTATTCCTCAAGTGATCTCTTGGACCGTGGCAGCATCTTTACCTCAAGTTAAGGATTCTTTTGAAGGCCATGGGCACCAACATTCGTTTCAGCACAGCTTTCCATCCTCAAACAAGTGGCCAAGTTGAGCGAGTTAATCAAATTCTTGAAGATATGCTCGGGGCTTGTGTCATTTCCTTGGTATGAAGTGGGAAGATTGTCTCCCTTATGCCGAGTTCTCTTACAACAACAGCTTCCAAGCGAGTTGGGCAAGGCCCCATTCGAAATTCTCTATGGCGAAAGTGCCGTACTCCTCTCAATTGGTGCGAGGCAGGTGAGCGCCAACTTCTTGGCAATGACTTGATCCGAAGCGGAAGAAATGTGCAAGGTCATTCGTGAGAATCTCAAAGCAGCATAATCGCGCCAAAAGAGCTATTATGATGATAAGCACCGTGATGTGGCTTTTGAAATCGGAGACCATGTCTACCTCGCGTCTCTCAATGAAAGGCACTCGCCGCCCGGTATCAAAGGAAGCTTGCCCCTAGATCGTGGGTCCTTTCAAGATCATTGGGAAAAGAGGCGATCTAAGCCTATCAACTTGAGCTTCCATCCAACTTTGCAAATGTGCACGATGTGTTTCACGTGTCACAGCCGCAAGTGCTTCAAGACTCTGAACGCACTATCAACTTCAAGAGATTGACCTTCAGAAGATCTCTCTTATCGTGAGCACCCGTTGCTATTCTTGAAGAAACCGAGCGCAAGACTCGCAACAAGTCAATCAAATTCCTGAAAGTGAAGTGGTCACACCATTCCGACCGAGAAGCTACACAGGGCGCGAGGATCACCTCCGTTCGAGTATCCGGAGTTCTTTCGGTCCTAGATCTGGGGCGAGATCCTCTTGTAGTGGTGGAGTGTTGTAACACCACGGATGTAAACTTCCCCTTTTTGGGCAATATATCAATTTGGCCTCATCCAATTCTTGTGGGTTCTTGTCATGCTTGGCCTCTTTGGTTTTGTTATGTTGGGTTTTCTTTTCTTTGTTTGCTCCTTTTTGCCATATTGCATTTGTGCCTCTTGTCATTTTGCTTTCCCTTCTTATCATGTGATTGTGGTGTTCTCTTGCATGTCATGTGGTTGTGGTTTTCCCTTGCATGTCATGTGGTTGCATGTGTCATTCCTATTTGCATTACCATCTCCTCCTTCCCTCTACTTCTTTCTTTTTCAAATGCCATAATTCCCTCCTTCAATTAATGTTCATCTTCTCCCTAATAATCTTGCTTGTTACACTAAACCTCCCTGCCAAATATTTTTTCCTCATTTAAAGTTGTTATGGTTAGGTTCAAAAATGGCACAAGTTTGAAGCATTTCCAAACTTGCATTATTTTTCTACCTTTAAAATTGCCCATTTCAATTTAATTAAATAGAGGAGAATTCCAGGAGTGTGGGGATATTTTCCTTTCACTCTAAATCTTTTCCTTTCTTTCTGCACTTTCTTTCTCTTCCTTTTTATTTTTGAAAAAAAGGAAAAGGGAAAGGAGGCATCAGCTGCATTGGCAGCCCAGCCACTCCTCCCCACCTGGGCTCCGGCCTCCCGAGCGGCCAGTTTCCCTCGCAGCCCGCAGCCCAGGGGGAGCAGCGCGCCAGCCGCCCGCTCCTTCCTCCTGCCTTGGTCACCCACGCCCGTGCCTACCCCGCTAGCCCCCTTCACGTGGCAGCCGGCCCCTTTGGCGGCGACCGACCCGCGTTTCTCACCCACCTTTCCCCTCTCTCTCGGCGCCATGGGGACCCCGAGCCGGAGAGCACGAGCTCGGCAGCGTCGCCCTAGCCCCTTCTTATTCCCCTTCGCGTCCAAATCGAACCCTAGGGTTCCCCTCTCCCTCGCGCCGCCGCCGGTAGGAAAACCCCCAAGATCGCCGCCCTTTCGGACCCGAAGCGATCCGAGGGCGTGGCCTCGTCGCCGGCGCTCTCCGGCCACCTCGACCCGGGCGGCCCTTGTCCATCTCCTTCCTCGTCGTCGTCTCGACCACGGCGTCGTCTCTGAGTCCCGGGCGCCAAGTACACCGCGCCACTGCCTGTTTTCCTCTCGGTCGAGTTCGGCGATCTTGAGCTCGATCTCGCCGCCCGTCGCCCGTCTCCGTCGCCGATCCTTTGTCCTAGGGTAAGGAGGTATACTCCCCTTCCTCCTGCTCCTTCTCGTCGTCGTTGGTTCTCCGAGATTAGGGTCCGGCCCGTGGTCTTATCGCGCCGGCGTGCTCCGGCGTGCTCGTAGTAGTTTAGGTTCAGAGTTGTTTTGGCGTGTATGCTGCTAGCCACGCTCGGGCTTGCCCGCAAGACCCGTGATGCCCCTCATGCGTGCCGTCGTGGCCAAGGGCGCAGAGCCCCCTGTGGCGCCGTTGCTTCGCCGGCGTTATCGGTTGTTGTCTCTGTTCTTAGATCAGCCTGGCAGTGTTGGTCAAGTGGCCAGCTTCGCGTATCTTACCGAACCCCCTTCCCTAGCCGAGTTGGTTGACCCCTGCTCACACATGGCGACACTGGTTCGAACCCCAGCGCCCTCCCCCTTTTATTTTTGGTTTCGCTGTCCTTGGTCGCCTCCTCTGCAGAGTCGATAGATAAGCCCCGAGGCTTTTCCTTTGTCAGTCGCCGCGCCCCAGCCCAGTGGTAACAGGGGAGGGTTTCCACCGGGGAGACCCGGTTGAATCCCCACAGGGCTCTTTTCTTCCCCTTTTAACTTTGTTAACCTCTGCCTCTATGACGGTGGGTCACCCTGTCGACCTCTCAAGACCCTCCTCCGGCTTATTTTATTTTTCTTTCCATTTACAGCTTTGTATCATTTCTGTTTTAGGCAAGTCCAAATCTGGACATTTCCAAATCTGAAAATTGCCATACATTAGTTTCCTTTTAGGCAGGTTTTGACTTATTGTTTTTGTGTTGTTTTCCTAATGCAACCCTAACATATTATATATGTTTTTGGGTGAAAAATCCCACCAACTCAGTGGTGTCATTGGTTTTGCATTTGGGCAAGTTTGTGTTCATGTCTTTTGCATCATCATTAGGTGTTGTTTTATGATGGGCATATTTAATTGTTTGTGCTATGAGGTAGTTTGCACACATGCATGGTTTTGTTCATCATGTTGTTATCGTAGGTTTCTCACCATTCTTGTTTTGCCCGTCATATCCAATCCGTGCATCCGTTCCGGTGATCTCTATATCGATTTCTACGAAATCATCTCATCTTTCCGATGGCATGCTTGGTTAGCCAAGATGATGCCTGGTTTTCCATTACCTTCCGGAGTGCTCTTACGCTTTGCATATCACATCATTGCATTTCATGTCATGTTGCATCATGTTGATTGTGCATTGCACCGTGATTTATTGTGGTTCCTTGTTGTTGTTGCTTTGGGTAGAGCCGGAGGCGAAGCGCTTACGAGGAACCTGTTGAGAACGTTTTGAGGATCAGGCTTTCGACAACTCGAGAACATTGCGAGCAAGATGATCATACCCTCGAAATCACTTCTATCTTTGCTATGCTAGTTGCTCGCTCTTTTGCTATGCCTATCTTTGCGATGCCTACCACTTGCTATATCATGCCACCCATATTGCCATGTCAGCCTCTAACCATCCTTTCCTAGCAAACCGTTGATTGGCTAAGTTACCGCTTTGCTCAGCCCTCTTATAGCGTTGTTAGTTGCAGGTGAAGCTGAAATTTGTTCCTTGTTGGAACATGGAGATGTTGTTCCTCTTTGGAACATGTTTACTTGTTGGGGATATCACAATATATATATATCTGCTATGCTTAACACATCTATATACTTGGTAAAGGGTGGAAGGCTCGGCCTTATGCCTGGTGTTTTGTTCCACTCTTGCCACCCTAGTTTCCGTCATACCGGTGTTATGTTCCTTGATTTTGCGTTCCTTACGGTTGGGTGATTTATGGGACCCCTTGACAGTTCGCTTTGAATAAGACTCCTCCAAAGCAAGGCCCAACATTGGTTTTACCATTTGCCACCTAAGCCTTTTCCCCGGGTTTCGCGAGCCCGAGGGTCATCTTATTTTAAACCCCGGGCGGTGCTCCTCCGGCGTTGGTCCAAACTAGAGCACCGTCGGGACCATTCCTTGGCAACATGGATTACGTCGGTTCTGTGACGCTTAGCTTATCCGGTGTGCCACGAGAGCGAGATATGTGCAGCTCCTATCGGGATTTGTCGGCACAGTCGGGTGGTCTTGCTGGTCTTGTTTTATTGCTGTCGAAATGTCTTGTAGTCCGGGATTCCGAGATTGATCGGGTCTTCCCGGTAGAAGGAATAAACCTTCGTTGACCGTGAGAGCTTATAATGGGCTAAGTTGGGACACCCCTGCAGGGTAATATCTTTCGAAAGCCGTGCCCGCGGTTATGAGGCAGATGGGAATTTGTTAATGTCCGGTTGTAGATAACACAAAGATGACCTCAAATAAAATACACATCAACCGCGTGTGTAACCGTGATGGTCTCTTCTCGGCGGAGTCCGGGAAGTGAACACGGTGTTGGAGTTATGTCTGACGTAAGTAGTTCAGGATCACTTCTTGATCAACACTAGTTTCACGACCGTGCTTTGCTTCTCTTCTCGCTCTCTTTTGCGATGTAGCCACCATACATGCTAGTCGCTTGCTGCAGCTCAACTTTACTACCATGTCCTCCCCAAAGCTTAAATAGTCTTGATCTCGCGGGTGTGAGATTGCTGAGTCCCGTGACTCACGAGATACTTCAAACAGAGTTGCGAGTCCCGATGAGGCGGTCAGGATGATTCCACCGAGCTCAAGTGGGAGTTCGACGAGGAACGTGGTCGTTACTATGTGTCGTTTCCAGATGATCAGTAGTGGTGCCCAGTTGGGATGATTCGGGGATCTGTGTTAGCAGTTGGGGTATCTTCTTCATTTTGGTTCCGTAGTCGGACCTTGAGTGTACTCTGAATGATGTATGTTTAATTATGTATTGTGTGAAGTGGCGACTGTAAGCCAACTATGTTTCTTTACCTTAATTATTACATGGGTTGTGTGAAGATTACCTCACTTGCGACATTGCTTTCAATGCGGTTATGCCTCTAAGTCGTGCCTCGACACGTGGGAGATATAGCCGCATCGAGGCGTTCTGACCATGGTGGGTTGTGCCTCCTCGGCCCACCCCGCTGCCCTCTTACGGTATATAAGTCATTTGACCTAGAAAAAGCGAGGAGAGGACTTTTGGGACGGAGCACCATCAAAGGTGCTACGGTGTTCTCTAAGCTTGACCTTCGTATGGGGTATCATCAGATTCGCATTCGTGAACAAGATATTCCCAAGACAGCATTCGAACAAGCTTTGGTTCTTATGAATATCTTGTCATGTCTTTCGCCTCGTCAATGCTCCTCCAACTTTCTCTCGGATGATGAACTTCATATTCAATCCTTACACCAATGAATTCGCCTTGGTCTATCTTGATGATATTTTGGTCTTCTCCAAGAATAAGAAGGATCATGCCAAACATTTGCGATTGGTGCTAGACAAGCTCGAGAGTACCAATTCTATGCTAAGTTCTCCAAATGTGAATTCGGCTTGATGAAGTGCTTTATCTTGGTCATATCATCTCTGCCAAGGGCATCGCTGTTGATCCCGAGAAGGTGTCCGCAATTGTGAATTGGGAACCTCCTCGAATGTCACGCAGCTCCGCACTTTCTTGGTCTTGCAAGCTATTGTCAAGGTTTGTTGAGAACTTCTCCAAGATTGCAAAGCCTCTTTCCAACCTTCTCCGAAGCGGTGAAGTATGTCGGTCACCCGAGTGTGACGTTGCTTTCAAGACTCTCAAAGAGAAACTCGTCACAGCTCTGCTCGACTCCTCCCGATGAATCCAAACCATATGAAGTGTTCGTGATGCTTCTCTTCAAGGTCTCGGTGCTGTGTTAATGCAAGAGAAGAGAGTTGTGGCTTATACCTCGCCAGATTGAAGCCCAACGAGAAGAACTACCCCACTCACGATCTTGAGTTGGCGGCAGTTGTTCATGCTTTGATTACTTGGAGACATCTCTTGTTGGGAAGGAAAGTGGACATTTTCACCGATCACAAGAGTCTCAAGTACATCTTCACTCAGCCTAACCTCAACCTCAGCAGACTCGATGGGTCGAAATGATTCAAGAGTACAACCCAAGTATTGAGTATACTCCGGCAAAGCCAATGTCATTGCAGATGCTTTGCAGGAAAGCTATCGCAATGATCTAATCCTCAAGCCCTTTCACCGGATCTCTGTGAATCTTTTCGCAAGCTGAATCTTCAAGTTGTTCCTCAAGGCTTTCTTGCCAACCTCATAGTCTCTCCTACTTTGGAAGATCAGATTCGTGAGGCTCAACTTCGGATGCCATGGTGAAGAAAGTGAAACGTGGTATCGACAAGGGCATTTCCAAGTACAAGTGCTTCCATGTTGATGACAAAGACACTCTGTTCTTTGAGGACCGGATTGTGGTTCCTAAGGGTGATCTCGAGAAAAGTCATTATGAACGAGGCTCACAATTCGCTTCTATCCATTCATCCCGAAGTGCGAAGATGTACCATGACCTCAAGCAGTCATATTGGTGGACTCGAATGAAGCGAGAAATTGCTCAATTCGTGAATGAGTGTGATGTCTGCAGAAGAGTGAAAGCAGAACACCAAAGACCAGCTGGTCTCCTTCAACCTCTTGCTATTCCTGAATGGAAGTTTGATCATATTGAAATGGACTTCGTGGATGGCTTTCCAAAGTCCAAGCGTGGAAATGATGCTATCTTCGTTGTCATTGACAAGCTTACTAAAGTGGCTCATTTTTTCCTATCAAAGAATCCATCATTGCAGCTCGGTTAGCAGAGCTATACACCTCAGATTGTCTCCTTGCACGGTATTCCTCAAGTGATCTCTTCAGACGTGGCAGCATCTTTACCTCCAAGTTCTGGGATTCTTTTAGAAGGCCATGGGCACCAACATTCGTTTCAAAGACAGCTTTCCATCCTCAAACAAGTGGCCAAGTTGAGCGAGTTAATCAAATTCTTGAAGATATGCTCGGGGCTTGTGTCATTTCCTTCGTATGAAGTGGGAAGATTGTCTCCCTTATGCCGAAGTTCTCTTACAACAACAGCTTCCAGCGAGTTCGGCAAGGCCCCATTCGAAATTCTCTATGGCGAAAGTGCCGTACTCCTCTCAATTGGTGCGAGACAGTGAACGCCAACTTCTTGGCAATGACTTGATCACGTATGTAAGAAATGTGCAAGGTCATTCGTGAGAATCTCAAAGCCGCATAATCGCGCCTAAAAGAGCTATTATGATGATAAGCACCGTGATGTGGCTTTTGAAATCGGAGACCATGTCTACCTCCGCGTCTCTCCAATGAAAGGCACTCTGCCGCCCGGTATCAAAGGAAGCTTGCCCCTAGATACGTGGGTCCTTTCAAGATCATTGGGAAAAGAGGCGATCTCGCCTATCAACTTGAGCTTCCATCCAACTTTGCAAATGTGCACGATGTGTTTCACGTGTCACAGCTTCGCAAGTGCTTCAAGACTCTGAACGCACTATCAACTTCAAGAGATTGACCTTCAGAAGATCTCTCTTATCGTGAGCACCCCTGCTATTCTTGAAGAAACCGAGCGCAAGACTCGCAACAAGTCAATCAAATTCCTGAAAGTGAAGTGGTCACACCATTCCGACCGAGAAGCTACCCGGGAGCGAGGATCACCTCCGTTCTGAGTATCCGGAGTTCTTTCAGTCCTAGATCTCGGGACGAGATCCTCTTGTAGTGGTGGAGTGTTGTAACACCCTGGATGTAAACTTCCCCTTTTTGGGCAATATATCAATTTGGCCTCATCCAATTCTTGTGGGTTCTTGTCATGCTTGGCCTCTTTGGTTTTGTTATGTTGGGTTTTCTTTTCTTTGTTTGCTCCTTTTTGCCATATTGCATTTGTGCCTCTTGTCATTTTGCTTTCCCTTCTTATCATGTGATTGTGGTGTTCTCTTGCATGTCATGTGGTTGTGGTTTTCCCTTGCATGTCATGTGGTTGCATGTGTCATTCCTATTTGCATTACCATCTCCTCCTTCCCTCTACTTCTTTCTTTTTCAAATGCCATAATTCCCTCCTTCAATTAATGTTCATCTTCTCCCTAATAATCTTGCTTGTTACACTAAACCTCCCTGCCAAATATTTTTTCCTCATTTAAAGTTGTTATGGTTAGGTTCAAAAATGGCACAAGTTTGAAGCATTTCCAAACTTGCATTATTTTTCTACCTTTAAAATTGCCCATTTCAATTTAATTAAATAGAGGAGAATTCCAGGAGTGTGGGGATATTTTCCTTTCACTCTAAATCTTTTCCTTTCTTTCTGCACTTTCTTTCTCTTCCTTTTTATTTTTGAAAAAGGAAAAGGGAAAGGAGGCATCAGCTGCATTGGCAGCCCAGCCACTCCTCCCCACCTGGGCTCCGGCCTCCCGAGCCGGCCCAGTTTCCCCTCGCAGCCCGCAGCCCAGGGAGCAGGCGCGCCAGCCCGCCCGCTCCTTCCTCCTGCCTTCGGTCACCCACGCCCGTGCCTACCCCCGCTAGCCCCCTTCCACGTGGCAGCTTCGGCCCCGCCTGGCAGCGACCGACCCGCGTTTCTCACCCACCTTTCCCCCTCCTCTCGCCAGCGCCATGGGGACCCCGAGCCGGAGAGCACGAGCTCGGCGCGTCGCCCTAGCCCCCTTCTTATTCCCCTTCGCGTCAATCGAACCCTAGGGTTCCCTCTCCTCTCGCCGCCGCCGCCCGGTAGGAAAACCCCCAAGATCGCCGCCCGCGGACCCGAAGCGATCCGAGGGCGTGGCCTCGTCGCCGCGCGGCGCTCTCCGGCCACCTCGACCCGCGGCCCTTGTCCATCTCCTTCCTCGTCGTCGTCACGACCACGACGTCGTCTCACGGAGTCCCGGGCGCCAAGTACACCGACGCCACTGCCTGTTTTCCTCTCGGTCGAGTTCCGGCGATCTTGAGCTCGATCTCGCCGCCAGACGCCTGTCTCCGTCGCCGATCCTTTGTCCTAGGGTAAGGAGGTATACTCCCCTTCCTCCTGCTCCTTCTCGTCGCCGTTGGTTCTCCGAGATTAGGTCCGCCCGTGGTCTTATCGCGCCCGGCGTGCTCGGCGTGCTCGTAGTAGTTTAGGTTCAGAGTTGTTTTGGCGCGTGTATGCTGCTAGCCACGCTCGGGCTTGCCCCGCAAGACCCCGTGATGCCCCCTCATGCGTGCCCGTCGTGGCCAAGGGCGCAGAGCCCCCTGTGGCCGCCGTTGCTTCGCCGGCGTTATCGGTTGTTGTCTCTGTTCTTAGATCAGCCTGGCAGTGTTGGTCAAGTGGCCAGCAGCAGATCTTACCGAACCCCTTCCTAGCCGAGTTGGTTGACCCCTGCTCACACCCATGGCGACACTGGTTCGAACCCCAGCGCGCCCTCCCCCTTTTTATTTTTGGTTTCGCTGTCCTTGGTGCGCCTCCTCTGCAGAGTCGATAGATAAGCCCGAGGCTTTTCCTTTGTCGATCGCCGCCCCAGCCTGAAGGTGGTAACAGGGAGGGTTTCCACCGGGAGACCGGGTTCAATCCCCACAGGGCTCTTTTCTTCCCCCTTTAACCTGTTAACCTCTGCCTCTATGACATGTGGGTCACCTGTCACCTCTCAAAGACCCTCCTCCGTGCTTATTTTATTTTTCTTTCCATTTACAGCTTTGTATCATTTCTGTTTTAGGCAAGTCCAAATCTGACATTTCCAAATCTGAAAATTGCCACTACATTAGTTTCCTTTTAGGCAGGTTTTGACTTATTGTTTTTGTGTTGTTTTCCTAATGCAACCCTAACATATTATATATGTTTTTGGGTAGAAAATCCCACCAACTCAGTGGTGTCATTGGTTTTGCATTTGGGCAAGTTTGTGTTCATGTCTTTTGCATCATCATTAGGTGTTGTTTTATGATGGGCATATTTAATTGTTTGTGCTATGAGGTAGTTTGCACACATGCATGGTTTTGTTCATCATGTTGTTATCGTAGGTTTCTCACCATTCTTGTTTTGCCCGTCATATCCAATCCGTCGTCCGCTTCCGGTGATTCTATATCGATTTCTACCGAAATCATCTCATCTTTCCGATGGCATGCTTGGTTAGCCAAGATGATGCCTGGTTTTCCATTTACCTTCCGGAGTGCTCTTACGCTTTGCATATCACATCATTGCATTTCATGTCATGTTGCATCATGTTGATTGTGCATTGCACCGTGATTTATTGTGGTTCCTTGTTGTTGTTGCTTTGGGTAGAGCCGGGAGACGAGAACGCTTACGAGGAACCTGTTGAGAACGTTTTCGAGGATCAAGCTTTCGACAACTCTGAGAACATTGCAGGCAAGATGATCATACCCTCGAAATCACTTCTATCTTTGCTATGCTAGTTGCTCGCTCTTTTGCTATGCCTATGCTGCGATGCCTACCACTTGCTATATCATGCCACCCATATTGCCATGTCAGCCTCTAACCATCCTTTCCTAGCAAACCGTTGTTTGGCTATGTTACCGCTTCGCTCAGCCCCTCTTATAGCGTTGTTAGTTGCGGTGAAGCTGAAATTTGTTCCTTGTTGGAACATGGAGATGTTGTTCCTCTTGGAACATGTTTACTTGTTGGGGATATCACAATATATATATATCTGCTATGCTTAACACATCTATATACTTGGTAAAGGGTGGAAGGCTCGGCCTTATGCCTGGTGTTTTGTTCCACTCTTGCCACCCTAGTTTCCGTCATACCGTGTTATGTTCCTTGATTTTATGCTCCTTACACGGTTGGGTGATTTATGGGACCCCTTGACAGTTCGCTTTGAATAAGACTCCTCCAGCAAGGCCCAACATTGGTTTTACCATTTGCCACCTAAGCCTTTTCCCCGGGTTTCATGAGCCCGAGGGTCATCTTATTTTAAACCCGGGCGGTGCTCCTCCGAGCGTTGGTCCAAACTAGAGCACCGTATTGGGACCATTCCTTGGCAACATGGATTACGTCGGTTCTGTGACGCTTAGCTTATCCGGTGTGCCACGAGAACGAGATATGTGCAGCTCCTATCGGGATTTGTCGGCACATCGGGTGGTCTTGCTGGTCTTGTTTTATTCTGTCGAAATGTCTTGTAGTCCGGGATTCCGAGATTGATCGGGTCTTCCGGTAGAAGGAATAAACCTTCGTTGACCGTGAGAGCTTATAATGGGCTGTTGGGACACCCTGCAGGTAATATCTTTCAAAGCCGTGCTCATGGTTATGAGGCAGATGGGAATTTGTTAATGTCCGGTTGTAGATAACACAAAGATGACCTCAAATAAAATACACATCAATCGCGTGTGTAACGTGATGGTCTCTTCTCGCGGAGTCCGGAAGTGAACACGGTGTTGGAGTTATGTCGACGTAAGTAGTTCAGATCACTTCTTGATCAACACTAGTTTCACGACCGTGCTTTGCTTCTCTTCTCGCTCTCTTTTGCGATGTAGCCACCATACATGCTAGTCGCTTGCTGCAGCTCAACTTTACTACCATGTCCTCCCCAAAGCTTAAATAGTCTTGATCTCGCGGGTGTGAGATTGCTGAGTCCCCGTGACTCACAGATACTTCCAAACACAGTTGCAGGTCCCGATGAGGCCAGTGCAGATGATTCCACCGAGCTCAAGTGGGAGTTCGACGAGGAACGTGGTCGTTACTATGTGTCGCTTCCAGATGATCAGAGTGGTGCCCGGTTGGGATGATTCGGGATCTGTGTTAGCGGTTGGGGTATCTTCTTCATTTTGGTTCCGTAGTCGGACCTTGAGTGTACTCTGAATGATGTATGTTTAATTATGTATTGTGTGAAGTGGCGACTGTAAGCCAACTATGTTTCTTTACCTTAATTATTACATGGGTTGTGTGAAGATTACCTCACTTGCGACATTGCTTTCAATGCGGTTATGCCTCTAAGTCGTGCCTCGACACGTGGGAGATATAGCCGCATCGGGGGCGTTACAGCCATGGTGGGTTGTGCCCTCCTCGGCCCACCCCCGCTGCCCCTCTTACGGTATATAAGTCATTTGACCTAGAAAAAACGAGGAGAGGACTTTTGGGACGGAGCACCACCGTCTCGAGGCCAAACTTGCGCAGGAGCACTTTTGCCCTCCAGCGGAGCGATTCCGCCGGGGGAACTTCCCTCCCGGAGGGGGAAATCATCTCATCGTCATCACCAACAACCCTCTCATCTTTGGGAGGGAAATCTCCATCAACATCTTCAACAACACCATCTCCCCTCAAACCCTAGTTCATCTCTTGTGTTCAATCTTTGTACCGGAACCTCGGATTGGTACCTGTGGGTGACTAGTAGTGCTGATTACATCTTGTAGTTGATCATTATATGGTTTATTCGGTGGAAGATTATATGTTCAGATCCATTTTTATATTTAATACCCCTCTAATCTTAAGCATGATTATCATTTCTGAGTAGTTACGTTTGTTCTTGAGGTCACGGGAGAAATCTTGTTGCAAGTAATCATGTGAACTTGATATGTGTTTGATATTTTGACGATATGTATGTTGTGATTCCCTTAGTGGTGTCATGTGAACGTTGACTACTGTAACATCCCAAATTTCCTATTTGGAATGTTTTACAATTATAGCTAAGCATCCTATGCATCCTGTTTGAATTTGAATGCCATTTGAAGTTTCAGAGAATTTTGAGTTTTGAATTTGAATTTCAAACTTTGGCAAGTGGGAAACATTTCAAAAACTAAGCCTGATAAAAACTTGATCAAAAGTATGAGAGGAGTAAACATGACACTCCAAAAATATCAGAAGAAAACATTGCCAAAAGATTTGGATTCAAATCTGAATTTTATTTGAATTTGAAAAAATGGATTTTATAAAGTTTGGATTTTGCCTTTGGAAAATGTTCAAATGAAAGGAATATTTCTGATCATTTTGGTATATATATACCCTATATAAAATATTTATAGATATTGTTTTATTTCTGTTTTGTTTTATTTAAAAAATAAAATTTTAAAAACACAACCCCCAGGCGCCAGCCTAAAGCACCCAGCCCAGCCAGCGCCAACACCCACCCACTCCCTGCCCGGCCAGCCATTGCCCACTGCCAAAGCCAGCCGAGCCGAGCCGACCCACCACCCCCTCCTCAAGACTGAACCCGTTGGCCTCGGCCACCCGCTCGACCCCACCTCCCTCTCTCTCTCGACCCGTGGGCCCCGCCCATCTTCTTTCTCCTCGCCCACGATCGCAAGACGCCGAGATCGCGGATCCCAAGGATCTGGGATCCCGATCGCCCGATTCCTCAAGCGAGGACGACCCTGGCTATAAAAGCCGGAGCCCCGCACCCATTCCCCGAGACCTCGCAGACCCTCTCCCTCCGCTCGACCTCGCTGGAGCTCGAAGCTCAGATCCGCCAAAGTCGCCGCCGACGCCCTACCCTCCCCGACCACCCCGACCCCACCGAACCACTCCCGACTCGTTCAAGACTCAAGACGGCGACTTCGGACCTCCCGGACCTTCAAGCCCCGACGACTCTCGCCGTCGCGGACTCGTAAGCCACGGAACACCCTCCCGTCCGATCTCAAACGGACGGCTACGATTAGAACCCAAGGGGTACGTTTTATTAGAAAACCGGCGGTTCATTCGGTTTATTAGATAGGATTTTTAGTAAATTAGCCGCCCGTTTTAGTTTAAACCAATAGGCCCGTTAGGCTATTTAACTATTGTGGTACAAAGATAGGCCCATTAGGCCTTTTTCTTTTATTTTGATTTTCTGTTTTAGCAGAATAGTTTCTGCTTTTCAAAATTGATATCTTTTATTCTGTTTATTATTTTAGATGATTCTTTTTTGTTAGTTTGCAAATTTTATGTAGTTTCTGTAGAATATATATTTAGCTATGTTAAAATAATTAAAATTGCTTTAATTTAGTTTTAGCCAGAATAGTAAATCTGCTATAACTTGAGTTAGAAAATTATTTTGCATGATTCTTTCTGTCCCAACTTTATTTTAACATTGCCAAACCCTAGAAATTAACTTGGGTATTTTAGGATTAATAAATAATTAGTTTTAAGCAGAATCCTATTAATCCTAATTAATTAACTAGCTCCTGTTTTCCTAATATTTTAATTAGTAAATAAATTTATTTTTAACTTGTGATTAGTTATTCTAGGTTAGTTTCTGTCACTCTAGTAGATGAACTTTTATTTATAATTAATAGAAGTTTTAATTTATTTTTCTTAATAGAAATTGGATTAGGCCTAAAATGAGTTTTATAATAGCTTTTTAATTAATTCTTTTTGCTCCTAGTTGCTTAGTGAATCATTTTCTGTTAAGTTAACCTAAAACCATGATTAGGTTATGTTAAGAAAATTTTTATTATATAGAACTACTTTTAGTTATTATTTGAAGTAGGAAAAAACTTTGAGTTGGTTTCTTTGAGTTTTCTTTTTGGATTTGGTTTTGGTTGTTTTGTTGTGTTATGTTACTGTGATCCTATTGCTTTGTGCTTATTGTGTTATGGTTTGTCTCGGTAGAGTTTCCGGAGTGCGAAGCTTGCTACTACGACTCTTTAGCTTACGAGGATCATCAGCAAGGCAAGTTTTGATCATGTTATTTCTATACCTATGTTTTTGTGCATTAGTAATTGTCACCACCCCACCATGCATGCAGTAGTGAAATCTTGAAGTCATTAAACTTGAGTAGTATCATGTGGTAGGATGAACCAATCCCCTTGTTACCATGACCCCGGGACGTAGTAGTTACTTTGCTATGCTTGTAGACGGGTTTTGGGTTGAGTGAAATTCATAAGCAAGATGTGAGAGTCAATGATGATGACAACCCCATGAACTACAATGATCAAGATGGACTTCGGAAAATCACTACTGGGTGGAGGACGGTTGACGGGCACCCTGGAGCACCCAGTGGTGGCCGGGATGCATGGAGAAGTGCCATGACATCTTGCGGAAAGCTTCACCCAGCCACGAAGAGAAGGATGGATGCCCCATGACCGAAGCTTACTCTGCAGCCGCAAGCCATTATGGGCTCTGGCTGGGTTGACCCTAGTAGTGACGCTGGCGGACGGTACTACGAGAAGTAGAAGAACGGTAGGATTGGATGGGTACCGCAAGGGCCGGAAGAACTCTTTGGAAGACCCTGTTTATTCGTCCGTCTTCAAACACCATGAAGTGCGAAGACTTAAAAGGAGGGAATGATTCTTGCAGGGAAAGTCGCAACCCTCTGCAGAGTTAAAGATCTAATCGATTAGTCGTGTCCCGATTCACGGACATTTGAGCCTCTGGAACTTGGAAGTATTCGGATATCTCAACACTAAAACTAATGAATTAATTTGAGGGTTTTATGACTTAATAATTGGGAACGAGATATTGGTTGGCGGAACCATCTCAATAACTACCAACAATTGTAGTAATTTGCAAGCAAGTCCATTGTAGTAGGATAAAATTTGCTTTTCGCAAAATGATGAAACTTAGAGCTCCACACCAAAATGCATATAGTGTTAGTAACTTTATTATTGTTATTCTTCATGACTTGCCAGCTTATTCCAAAAGCTGACCTACATGGCTGCAACGTATTATGTTGCAGAGATATATTCGATCGGGGAGTGAGGCTACGCTCGCGCTTGGCGATTGCCCTTTGAGTCGGATGGACTCGCTTATCTTCGACGCTTCGCAGTTGTTATTAGTTTATTTCTCATGAGTTGGCCTTGAGCCAAATTTATTCTCTTGTAATAAAGACTCTATATGAGAATCGTTTAATGATATTCAGGTGTGATTGAACATTGATTACTTTATCGATGTACTGTGAGTACCAGCATGATCTTGGGATGGTACAGACACAGAGATTTGACCGATTTTGGGTCAGGTCGCTACAACTACATGGCACTTCACCATATTTGGGCCTAAGGGAATGCATTTTGGAGTAGTTATTAGATGGTGGGTTGCTAGAGTGACAGAAGCTTAAACCCTAGTATATGCGCTACTTTGTAAGGGACCGATTTGGATCCAAAAGTTTAATGCCATGGTTAGATTTTATCTTAATACCTTTCTCATAGTTGCGGATGCTTGCGAGGGGGTTAATCATAAGTAGGAGGTTCGTTCAAGTAAGAATAGCACCTAAGCACCGGTCCACCCACATATCAAATAATCAAAGTAGCGAACACGAATTGAACCAACATGGTGAAAGTGACTAGATGAAATTCATGTGTACCCTCTAGAACGCTTTTCCTATTATAAGAAACCATTTTGGCATGTCCTTTGCCACAAAAGGATTCGGATACCTTGCTGCACTTTATTTACCATTATCGTTACTTGCTCGTTACAAATTATCTTGCTATCAAACTACTCGTTACCGACAATTTCAGTGCTTACAGAAATTACCTTGCTGAAAACCACTTGTCATTTCCTTCTGCTCCTCGTTGGGTTCCACAATCTTAGTTAGTGAAAGGACTACGGTTGATCCCCTATACTTGTGGGTCATTGATACGTCTCCAACGTATCTATAATTTTTGATTGCTCCATGCTAGATTATCTATTGTTTTGGACCATATTGGGCTTTATTTTTCCACTTTTATATTACTTTTCGGACTAACCTATTAACCGGAGGCCCAGCCCAGAATTGTTGTTTTTTGCCTATTTCAGTGTTTCGAAGAAACGGAATATCAAACGGAGTCCCAACAGAATGAAATCTTCGGGAACGTGATTTTCTCATCGGATAAGATCCAGGAGACTTGGACCCTCGGTCAAGAAAGGAGGGAGGCGGCCACGAGGGTGGAGGGCACGCCCCCCCTAGGGCGCGCCCCCTGCCTCGTGGGCCCCCCGAAGCTCCACCGACGTACTCCTTCCTCCTATGTATACCTACATACCCCCAAACGATCAAAGACGAAGCCAAAAACCTAATTCCACCGCCGCAACTTTCTGTATCCACGAGATCCCATCTTGGGGCCTGTTCCGGAGCTCCGCCCGAAGGGGAATCCACCACAGAGGGCTTCTACATCATCATCATAGCCTCTCCGATGAAGTGTGAGTAGTTTACTTCAGACCTTCGGGTCCATAGTTAGTAGCTAGATGGCTTCTTCTCTCTTTTTGGATCTCAATACAATGTTCTCCCCCTCTCTTGTGGAGATCTATTCGATGTAATCTTCTTTTTATGTGTGTTTGTTGAGACCGATGAATTGTGGGTTTATGATCAAGATTATCTATGAGCAATATTTGAATCTTCTCTGAATTCTTTTATGTATGATTGGTTATCTTTGCAAGTCTCTTGAATTATCCGCTTGGTTTGGCCAACTAGATTGGTAGTTCTTGCAATGGGAGAAGTGCTTAGCTTTGGGTTCAATCTTATGTGTCCTTTTCGGTGTGATGAAGGGCAGCAAGGCACGATTGTATTGTTGCCATCGAGGATAACAAGATGGGGTATTTATCATATTGCATGCATTTATTCCTCTACATCATGTCATCTTGCTTAAGGCGTTACTCTGTTTTCATTAACTTAATACTCTAGATGCATGATTGATAGCGGTCGATGAGTGGAGTAATAGTAGTAGATGCAGGCAGGAGTCGGTCTACTTGTCTCAGACGTGATGCCTATATACATGACCATACCTAGATATTCTCATAACTATGCTCAATTCTGTCAATTGCGCAACAGTAATTCGTTCACCCACCGTAAAATACTTATGCTCTTGAGAGAAGCCACTAGTGAAATCTATGGCCCCCGGGTCTATTTTCATCATATTAATCTTCCTACGCTTTATTATTGCGTTGTTTTTTTTTAGTTTTCCTTTTATTTTACTTTGCATCCTTATACCAAAAATACAAAAATATTATCTATCATCTCTATCAGATCTCACTCTCGTAAGTGACCATGAAGGGATTGACAACCCCTATTCGCGTTGGTTGCGAGGAGTTATTTGCTTTGTGTAGGTACAAGGGACTTGTGCGTGGCCTCCTACTGGATTGATACCTTGGTTTTCAAAAACTGAGGGAAATACTTATGCTACTCTACTGCATCATCCTCTCCTCTTCGGGGAAAACCAACGCAAGCTCAAGACGTAGCAAGAAGGATTTCGGCGCCGCTGTCGGGAGTCTACATAAAAGTCAACATACCAAGTACCCATCACAATCCCTTATCTCTCGCATTACATTATTTGCCATTTGCCTCTCATTTTCCTCTCCCCCACTTCACCCTTGCCGTTTTATTCGCCCTCTCTTTCCCGTTTGCCTTTTTCTCGTTCGCTTGTTCGCTCGTGTGTTGGATTGCTTGCTTGTCACTATGGCTCAAGATAATACCAAATTGTGTGATTTTACCAATACCAACAATAATGATTTCCTTAGCACTCCGATTGCTCCTCTTGCCAATACTGAATCTTGTGAAATCAATGCTGCTTTATTGAATCTCGTTATGAAAGATCAATTCGCCGGCCTTCCTAGTGAAGATGCCGCTACTCATTTAAATAGCTTCGTAGATTTGTGTGATATGCAAAAGAAGAAATATGTTGAAAATGATGTTGTTAAATTGAAGCTATTTCCTTTTTCGCTTAGAGATCATGCTAAAGCTTGGTTTTCGTCTTTTCCCAAAAATAGTATTGATTCTTGGAACAAGTGCAAAGATGCTTTTATCTCTAAGTATTTTCCTCCCTCTAAGATCATCTCCCTTAGAAACGATATTATGAATTTAAGAAACTTGATCATGAACATGTTGGACAAGCTTGGGAGAGAATGAAATTAATGATACGTAATTGCCCTACTCATGGTTTAAATTTGTGGATGATTATACAAAATTTCTATGCCGGATTGAATTTTGCTTCTAGAAACCTTTTAGATTCGGCCGTGGGAGGCACTTTTATGGAAATCACTTTAGGAGATGCTACTAAACTCCTAGATAATATTATGGTTAATTATTCT
The DNA here is from genome assembly GCA_021605205.1 of Aegilops longissima. Classification (NCBI taxonomy): domain Eukaryota; kingdom Viridiplantae; phylum Streptophyta; class Magnoliopsida; order Poales; family Poaceae; genus Aegilops; species Aegilops longissima. Next base: position 354,767,273 of record CM038678.1, on the reverse strand, counting down.
CAATGGCATACTGAAAACTCTACTAATATAAAAGTGCATGCGATAGAAGAAATCAATGTTTTGAGTGGAAAGATGGATGAACTTATGAAATTATTTGCTACTAAGAGTGTTTATTCTAATCCTAACAATATGCCTTTGTCTACTTTGATTGAGAATAATAATGAATCTATGGATGTGAATTTTGTTGGTAGGAATAATTTTGGTAACAACGCGTATAGAGGGAATTTTAATCCTAGGCCCTATCCTAGTAATCCTTATAATAATTATGGAAATTCCTACAACAACTCTTATGGAAATTTTAATAAGATGCCCTCTGAATTTGAGACTAGTGTTAAAGAGTTTATGAATTCTCAAAAGAATTTTAATGCTTTGCTTGAAGAGAAATTGCTTAAGGTTGATGAATTGGCTAGGAACATTGATAGAATTTCTCTTGATGTTGATTCTTTAAAGCTTAGATCTATTCCTCCTAAGCATGATATCAATGAGTCTCTCAAAGCCATGAGAATTTCCATTGATGAGTGCAAGGAAAGAACCGCTAGGATGCGTGCTATGAAAGATGCCTTTATTAAAGCGTGTTCTTCCAATTCCCATGAAAATCAAGATGAAGATCTAAAAGTTATTGATGTGTCCCCTATTAAATCTTTGTTTTGCAATATGAATCTTGATGAAACTGAATATGATCCACCCTTACCTAGACGGCGTTCCAAAAATTCAGAGTATTTAGATCTTGATGATGAAATTGATAAAAGTGGGATTGAAAAGAATAAAACCCTAGATGTTGCTAAACCCACTATTTTGGATTTCAAGGAATTTAATTATGAAAGTTGCTCTTTAATTTATTGTATTTCCTTGTTACAATCCATGCTAAATTCTCCGCATGCTTATAGTCAAAATAAAGCGTTTACCAAACATATCGTTGATGCCTTGATGCAATCTTATGAGCAAAAAAATTGAGTTGTAAGTCTCCATCCCTAGAAAACTTTATGATGAGTGGGAACCAACTATTAAAATTAATACTAAGGATCATGAATTTTACGCTTTATGTGATTTGGGTGCTGGTGTTTCCACTATTCCCAAAACTTTGTTGATTTGCTAGATTTCCGTGATTTTGATGAATGCTCTCTAAACTTGCACCTTGCGGATTCCACTATTAAGAAATCTATGGGAAGAATTAATGATGTTCTTATTGTTGCAAATAGGAATTATGTGCCCGTAGACTTTATCGTTCTTGATATAGATTGTAATCCTTCATGTCCTATTATTCTTGGTAGACCTTTCCTTAGAACGATTGGTGCAATTATTGATATGAAGGAAGGGAATATTAGATTCTAATTTCCATTAAACAAAGGCATGGAACACTTCCCTAGAAAGAAAATAAAATTACCATATGAATCTATCATGAGAGCCATTTATGGATTACCTACCAAAGATAGCAATACCTAGATCTATCCTTGCTCTTATGCCTAGCTAGGGGCGTTAAACGATAGCGCTTGTTGGGAGGCAACCCAATTTTATTTTTAGTTTTTTCTTTTTTTTTCTGTTTAGGAATAAATAATCCATCTATCTTCTGTTTAGATGTGGTTTTATGTTTTAATTAGTGTTTGTGCCAAGTTAAACCTATAGGATCTTCTTGGATAATAGTTATTTGATCTTGCTGTAATTTCCAGAAACTTGCTGTTCACGAAAACAATTGTTAAAAATCACCAGGACGTGATAAAATAGTGATTCCAATTGCTGCTGATCAATAAACAAATTTTATAGGTCTTCCTATTTTGGATGAATTTTTGGAGTTCCAGAAGTTTGCGTTAGTTACAGATTACTACAGATTGTTCTATTTTTGACAGATTCTGTTTTTCGTGTGTTGTTTGCTTATTTTGATGAATCTATGGCTAGTAAAATAGTTTATAATCCATAGATAAGTTGGAATACAGTAGGTTTAACACCAAAACAAATAAAGAATGAGTTCATTACAGTACCTTGAAGTGGTCTTTTGTTTTCTTTCGCTAACGGAGCTTACGAGATTTTTGTTGAGTTTTGTGTTGTGAAGTTTTCAAGTTTTGGGTGATTTTTTTATGGATTATGGAATAAGGAGTGGCAAGAGCCTAAGCTTGGGGATGCCCATGGCACCCCCAAGATAATCCAAGGACACCAAAAAGTCCAAGCTTGGGGATGCCCCGGAAGGCATCCCCTCTTTCGTCCACTTCCATCGGTAACTTTACTTGGAACTATATTTTTATTCACCACATGATATGTGTTTTGCTTGGAGCGTGTTGTATTATTTGAGTGTTTGCTTGTTAGTTTACCACAATCATTATTGCTGTACACACCTTTTGAGAGAGCCATACATGAATTGGAATTTGTAATACTCTATGTGCTTCACTTATATCTTTTGAGCTTTATAGTTTTGCTCTATGTGCTTCACTTATATCTTTTGAGCTTTATAGTTTTTCTATAGTACTTCACTTATATCTTTTAGAGCACGGTGGTGGATTTATTTTATATAAACTATTAATCTCTCATGCTTCACTTAGATTATTTTGAGAGTCTTAAATAGCATGGTAATTTGCTTAATAATAATATGCTTGGTATTCAAGATTTGTAAAACTTTCTTTTGAGTGCGTTGAATACTAAAAAGGTTTGATGCTTGATATTTTTTTTGAAATATGGAGGTGATAATATTAGAGTCGTGCTAGTTGAGTTGTTGTGAATTTGTGAAATGCTTGTGTTGAAGTTTGCAAGTCCCGTAGCATGCACGTATGGTAAACGTTATGTAACAAATTTGAAACATGAGGTGTTATTTGATTGTCCTCCTTATGAGTGGCGGTCGGGGACGAGCGATGGTCTTTTCCTACCAATCTATCCCCCTAGGAGCATGCGCGTAGTGCTTTGGTTTTTGATTGTAGATTTTTGCAATAAGTATGTGAGTTCTTTATGACTAATGTTGAGTCCATGGATTATACGCACTCTCACCCTTCCATCATTGCTAGCCTCTTCGGTACCGTGCATTTCCCTTTCTCACATTGAGAGTTGGTGCAAACTTCGCCGGTGCATCCAAACCCCGTGATATGATACGCTCTTCCACACATAAACCCCCTTATATCTTCCTCAAATCAGCCACCATACCTACCTATTATGGCATTTCCATAGCCATTCCGAGATATATATTGCCATGCAACTTTCCACCATACCGTTCTTCATGACACTTTCATCATTGTCATATTGCTTAGCATGATCATGTAGTTGACATAGTATTTGTGGCAAAGCCACCGTTCATAATTCTTTCATGTCACTCTTGATTCATTGCATATCCTGGTACACCGCCGGAGGCATTCATATAGAGTCATACTTTGCTCTAGTATCGAGTTGTAATCATTGAGTTGTAAATAAATAGAAGTGTGATGATCATCATTTTCTAGAGCATTGTCCCAAAAAAAGGAGAAAGGCCAAAAGAAAAAAAAGGCCCAAAAAAAGGATAAATAAAAAGGGGCAATGTTACTATCTCTTTTTCCACACTTGTGCTTCAAAAGTAGCACCATGTTCTTCATATAGTGAATCTCATATATTGTGCTTCAAAGTAGCACCATGTTCTTCATATAGCGAGTCTCATATATTGTGCTTCAAAGTAGCACCATGTTTTTCATATAGAGAGTTTCATATTTTGTCACTTTCATACACTAGTGGGAATTTTTCATTATAGAACTTGGCTTGTATATTCCAATGATGGGCTTCCTCAAATGCCCTAGGTCTTCGTGAGCAAGCAAGTTGTATGCACACCCACTTAGTTTCTTTTGTTGAGCTTTCATACATTTATAGCTCTAGTGCATCCGTTGCATGGCAATCCCTACTCCTTACATTAACATCAATTGATGGGCATCTCCATAGCCCGTTGATTAGCCTCGTTGATGTAAGATCTTCTCCTTTTTTGTCTTCTCCACATAACCCCCATCATTATATTCTATTCCACCCATAGTGCTATGTCCATGGCTCGCGCTCATATATTGCGTGAAAGTTTATAGGTTTGAGATTACTAAGGTATGAAACAATTGCTTGGCTTGTCATCGGGGTTGTGCATGATGAGAGCATTCTTGTGTGACGAAAATGGAGCATGACTAAACTATATGATTTTGTAGGGATGAACTTTCTTTGACCATGTTGTTTTGAGAAGACATAATTGCTTAGTTAGTATGCTTGAAGTATTATTATTTTTATGTCATATGAACTTTTGTCTTGAATCTTTCAGATCTGAATATTCATACCACAATTAAGAAGAGTTACATTGAAATTATGCCAAGTAGCACTCCGCATCAAAAATTCTCTTTTTATCATTTACCTACTCGAGGACGAGCAGGAATTAAGCTTGGGGATGCTTGATACGTATCCAACGTATCTATAATTTTTTATTGCTCCATGCTATATTATCTACTGTTTTGGACCATATTGGGCTTTATTTTCCACTTTTATATTACTTTTGGGACTAACCTATTAACCGGAGGCCCAACCTGAATTGCTGTTTTTGCCTATTTCAGTGTTTCAAGAAACGGAATATCAAACGGAGTCCAAACGGAATGAAATCTTCGAACGTGATTTTCTCATCGGATAAGATCCAGAGACTTGGACCCTCGGTCAAGAAAGGAGGAGGAGGCCACGAGGTGGAGGGCGCCCCCCTAGGGCGCGCCCCCCTACCTCGTGGGCCCCAAGCTCCACCGACGCATTCCTTCCTCCTATATATACCCACGCACCCCCAAACGATCAAAGACGGAGCCAAAACCTAATTCCACCACCGCAACTTTCAGATCCACGAGATCCCATCTTGGGGCCTGTTCCGAGTTCACCAAGGGGAATCCACCATGGAGGGCTTCTACATCATCATCATAGCCTCTCCGATGAAGTGTGAGTAGTTTACTTCAGACCTTCGGGTCCATAGTTAGTAGCTAGATGGCTTCTTCTCTCTTTTTGGATCTCAATACAATGTTCTCCCCCTCTCTTGTGGAGATCTATTCGATGTAATCTTCTTTTTGCGGTGTGTTTGTTGAGACCGATGAATTGTGGGTTTATGATCAAGATTATCTATGAGCAATATTTGAATCTTCTCTGAATTCTTTTATGTATGATTGGTTATCTTTGCAAGTCTCTTGAATTATCCGCTTGGTTTGGCCAACTAGATTGGTAGTTCTTGCAATGGGAGAAGTGCTTAGCTTTGGATTCAATCTTGCGGTGTCCTTTCCAAAGTGTCGAAGGGCAGCAAGGCACGATCTTGTATTGTTGCCATCAAGGATAACAAGATGGGGTATTTATCATATTGCATGAATTTATTCCTCTACATCATGTCATCTTGCTTAAGGCGTTACTCTGTTTTCATTAACTTAATACTCTAGATGCATTTGGATAGCGGTTGATGAGTGGAGTAATAGTAGTAGATGCAGCAGAGTCGGTCTACTTGTCTCGGACGTGATGCCTTTATACATGATCATACCTAGATATTCTCATAACTATGCTCAATTCATCAATTGCTCAACAAGTAATTCGCTCACCCACCGTAAAATACTTATGCTCTTGAGAGAAGCCACTAGTGAAATCTATGGCCCCCGGGTCTATTTTCGTCATATTAATCTTCCTACACTTTATTATTGATTTGCTTTTTTACTTTGCCTTTTATTTTACTTTGCATCCTTATACCAAAAATACCAAAAATATTATCTATCATCTCTATCAGATCTCACTCTCGTAAGTGACCGTGAAGGGATTGACAACCCCTATTCGCGTTGGTTGCGAGGAGTTATTTGCTTTGTGTTGGTATGAGGGACTTGCGCGTGGCCTCCTACTGGATTGATACCTTGGTTCTCAAAAACTGAGGGAAATACTTACGCTACTCTGCTGCATCATCCTCTCCTCTTCGGGGAAAACCAACGCAAGCTCAAGACGTAGCAGTCATCAGAGCTCTTTTGATGTGACATTGAGAATAATTTGTCATAATATTATCAAGGAGTTTTGTAGCTTCTCCCAATGTAATTTCCGTAAAAGTACCACTTGCAGCAAAGTCTAGAAGATTTCTAGAAACAAAGTTTAGTCCCGCGTAGGAATTTTGTATAATCATCCATAAGCTTTGACCATGAGCGGGACAATTTCTAATCATTAATTTCATTCTCTCCCAAGATTGTGCAACATGTTCATGCTCAAGTTGCTGAAAATTCATAATTTGATTTCTAAGAGAGATAATCTTAGCGGGAGGAAAATACTTGGCAATAAAAGCATCCTTACACTTATCCCAAAAATCAATACTATTTCGAGGCAAGGATGAAAACCAAGTTTTAGCATGACTCTTAGCGATAAAGGAAACAATTTCAACTTAACAATATCATTATCCACATCTTTCTTCTTTTGCATATCACATAATTCAACGAAAGTATTAAGATGGGATGCAACATCTTCATTAGGACTACCAGAAAATTGTTCTTTCATAGCAAGATTTAGGAAAGCAGCATAAATATCACATGACTCCACACTAGTGGCAGGAGGAGGAATTTGAGTACTAATAAAATCATTATTATTAGTATTTGAAAAATCACACAACTTAGTGTTTTCTTGAGACATAGCGACAAAGCAAGCAAACAAGCAAACAAAAATATTTTATGTTTTTGTAAATTTTAGGAGAAGTGGGGAGATCAAAATGAGAGGCAAAGGCAAATAAAAATTAGATCAAAGTAGATGATAGTTTGTGCGAAGGTACTTGATAGGTTTTGATGATGTCTTCTCGGTAACGGCGCCAGGAATTCTTCTTGCTGCTTGTGAGCTGCGTTGGGATTTTCTCCAAAGAGGAGAGGAGATGCAACATGGTACATATAAGTATTTCCCTCAGTGATAACCAAGGTATGAATCCAGTAGAAGAATCATGCAAAGCCTCGTGACTAGCACATGCACACACAAAAGCAAATACTTGCACCCAACGTGGGCAAGTGATAGAGGCGAGGGTGTCCCGTCTTTCGATGAGATGTTGGTTTTCGCTTTGGAGGAAGTCGACTTTGACGATCCGACTACGAACGTGCGAGGACGTCGCGCCTTAGCAATCGCTAAACCAACTCCGAGAGATTATTGACCACGCCGAGCACGATCAACGACCACGAGGGTCTGCATTTCCTGCGAGCAAACGAAGAACAAGCAAGAAACTGAGATTGCAATATGGATATTGTGAATATAAGATGAAAGCTTTATTGATCAAGGTGGGGTTCTGTGACGCCTTTGTCTGGTCGTTGAACACAAACGAAGTACGCGAAGTTGCAGCTATGGCGAACTTTTAATCTAAACAAAACCCAAAGTCTAAACGATGCCCTAAGGGCTGTATATATGGAGGAAGAGGAGGAATTTCGTGGCCCTTGAGGGAGGGGTCCAAACCAACCCTAACTCTTGTTTCCCCACACATACGGACTCTAAAACAGCCTATACTTAAGTATTTCGAAATTACATGGGCCTGGCCCAATAATAAGGTGACGCAGCACCTAGAATAGCATATGGACGAATATTATGAAGTGGCATCTTGTATATTTCGTCCAAGGCCTCATGCACTCATTAGGGTGGCTTCAAAGTCCTGAATCATCACTTGTAACTCCGTTCTTGTTCCCCTGCGCATGCCAACATCTCCATGCTTGAACTTGCTCCAAGGTTCATCTTTCTTGTCCATGGTAGGCCCTTCATTTTTAAGCAAAACAAATGTATCCAATTTAGGCAGCATCATATTCTCATGAACATTGGAATCGTTACCAAGAAACGAAAGTACCGATAATTCAATTGATGCTTGTGAGCTCTAGTAATTGGTCCAAGATGTATAGCAGCAGGGCTGTGGGTGTAACAATGGTATTGATGTCCTCATCATCCTCCCTTCTTGAAATGAAGTCGTCCTCGACGGAAGCTCATCTTCCTCACCCAAATAAGGCTTCAAATCTGCAATGTTAAAAGTGGGACTAACCCCAAAATCTGCAGGCAGCTCAAGTTTATATGCATTATCATTTATTTTCTCTAACACCTTAAATGGACCATCAAGACGTGGCATTAGCTTTGATTTTGCAAATTAGGAAACCTATCCTTACATAAATGTAACCAAACAAGATCTCCGGTGCAAAGACAACATGTTTTCTACCCTTATCTCCAGCAAGTTTATATTTAGCATTCATACGCTCAATGTTTTCCTTAGTTATCTCATGCATTTTAAAATCAATTCAGCACGTTCTTTAGCATCAAAATTAACCTTCTCCAAGATGGAAGAGGCAACAAATCAATACGTGCACGAGGTAGGAAGCCATACACAATTTCAAAAGGGCACATCTTAGTAGTAGAATGCAATGAACGATTATAAGCAAATTCAATATGAGGCAAGAATTCTTCCCACATTTTCTTATTCTTCTTCAAAACAGCCCTAAGCATAGTAGACAATGTTCTATTGACTACTTCAGTTTGTCCATCAGTTTGGGGGTGAGAAGTAGTACTAAAAAGCAGTTTAGTCCCCAACTTAGCCCATAAACATCTCCAAAAGTGGCTAAGAAATTTAGTATCACGATCTGAAACAATAGTATTTGGCACACCATGTAGTTTAATAATTTCACGAAAGAACAAATCAGCAACATTAACAAAGATCATCGCTATTATGACATGGTATAAAGTGTGCCATTTTCGAGAATCTATCCACGACAACAAATATGCTATCCCTCCCTTCTTTGTTCGAGGTAAACCTAAAACAAAGTCCATAGATATATCCTCCCAAGGAACACTAGGCACAGAGCAAAGGCATATATAAACCATGAGGATTGAGTCGTGACTTAGCTTTTTGACATGTAGTGCAGCGAGCAACAAAACGCTCAACATCCCGTCTCATCTTTGGACAAAAGAAATGTGTAGCAAGTATATCCTCCGCCTTCTTGACGCCAAAGTGTCCCATTAATCCTCCTCCATGCGCCTCCTGCAACAACAAAAGACTAACAGAGCTAGCAGGAATGCGTAGCTTGTTAGCACGGAACACAAAACCATCATTAATAACGAACTTGTTCCATGTTCTTCCTTCTTTACAATTCTGCATTACATCTTTAAAATCAGCATCATGCACATATTGATCTTTGATGGTCTCCAAACCAAATATTTTGAAGTCAAGTTGTGAAAGCATAGTATAGCGACGAGACAAAGCATCAAGCAATAACATTTTCTTTAACCTTCTTGTGTTTAATGACATAAGGGAAAGTCTCAATGAATTCAACCCATTTAGCATGTCTACGATTCAGTTTAGCTTGACTTTTAATATGTTTCAAAGATTCATGATCGAATATATAACAAATTCTTTGGGCCATAAATAATGTTGCCATGTCTCTAAAGTCCGAACAAGAGCATATAATTCTTTGTCATAAGTAGAATAGTTCAGACTAGGCCCGCTCAATTTTTCGTAAAAGTATGCAACAGGTTTGCCATCTTGTAATAACACACCTCCTAATCCAATTCCACTAGCATCACATTCAATCTCAAAAGTCTTATTAAAGTCGGAAGTTGGAGTAAAGGAGCATGTGTCAACTTATCTTTCAATACCGTGAAGGCTTCTTCCGTGCGGTACCCCAAACAAAAGGCACATCCTTCTTTGTAAGCTCATTGAGAGGTGCAGCAATGGTGCTAAAGTCTCTCACAAAATGCCTATAGAAACCAGTGAGTCCAAGAAAACTCCTCACTTGTGTGACCGTTTTGGGCTGCGGCCAACTCTCAGTAGCTTCAATCTTGGCTTTATCAACTTCAATTCCCTGTGGTGTAACAAAATAGCCAAGAAAAGATACTCGGTCGGTGCAAAAGGTGCACTTCCCAAGGTTACCAAACAAGCGTGCATCACGAGAGCATTAAAACATCACGTAAATGTTCCAAATGTTCTTCCAAAGATTTGCTATAAATCAGTATATCATCAAAATAGACTACCACAAATCGTCCAATGAAAGCACGAAACTTCGCTCATTAGTCTCATCAAAGTACTAGGTGCATTAGTTAACCCAAAAGGCATGACTAACCACTCATATAAACCAAACTTAGTTTTAAATGTTGTTTTCTATTCATCTCCCAATTTCATACGAATTTGATGGTATCCACTACGCAAATCAACTTTGGAGAATATTGTAGAGCCACTCAATTCATCAAGCATATCATCTAGCCTAGGAATAGGATGACAATAACGAATAGTAATATTATTAATGCCTCTACAATCAACACACATACGCGACGTACCATCCTTTTTAGGCACTAGTATAATAGGAATAGCACAAGGACTAAGAGATTCGCGTATATAATCTTTGTCGAGCAGCTCCTGTACTTGACGCATAATCTCCTTCGTCTCCTCTGGATTGGTACGGTATGGTGCACGGTTGGGTAACGATGCACCGGGAATTAAGTCAATTTGATGCTCAATCCCTCGAATAGGTGGTAATCCGGTGGCACGCCTTGTGGGAAGACGTCGTGAACTCTGCAAAATGTTAGTGACAGCAGGGGCAAAGAGGAAGGCACGTCCTCGAATGAAAATAATGCCTCTTTGCACACAAAAGCATAGCAAACATATTTGCTAGAATCTAGCTCATCAATATCAGATTTGGTGGCAAGTAAACATGCACTTTTCAGTTTAATTTCAGAAGCAACATTAGATGGTTTATTATTAGGCTTCATTTGTTTCTCAAATTCTTTTGCCACAATCTGATTTTCACTCTTATTTTTCTCCTGTTTTGCTTTATTAGCTCTATTAATATCATCTTTCAAAACGGAATCAGGAGTCATAGGAAGCAAAGTAATATTTTTATCCTTATGAACAAGAGTATACTGATTGTTTCTACCTTGGTGTACAGAATTTTTATCAAATTGCCATGGTCTACCAAGTAATAAGGAACATGCTTGCATAGGTACCACATCACAATCAACATAATCAGCGTATGTAGAGATACTAAAATACACACGAACAGTATGTGTTACCTTAACCTTGCCGCTGTTGTTGAACCATTGGATGTAGTAAGGATGTGGATGTGGTCTTGTGGTGAGAGAAAGCTTCTCCACCATATCCATGCTAGCCAAGTTGTTGCAGCTCCCTCCATCTATGATGACGCGAATAGAACGTTCCTTCACAACTCCCTTTGTATGGAACTCTGATTTTGCTCAGCTTGTGTAACCTGCACACTCAAAACACGTTGAGAAACTAAACATTCATACCTGTCAAGATCTTCAAACAGCCATGTATTGCGTCTCATGATCGAATCATCTCCACCGTGTTCTTCATGTGTAATAAGAGCCAAAGTCTCTTCATCATAGTCACTAGCGGACTCATACCCACCATCCTCAAGAGCAATCATCACACGCTGAGATTGGCATTCTCTCAAAATGTCCTCTTCCCTTACAACGACGACAAATAATATCACTTGTGTGCCCTGTTGACGCCATGGAAGAAGAAGAGCTCTGTAGGCCCAAGCAGTGTGCTCTTGGCGATAGTGGTGGTTGTGCCTGCTTTCTTGTATCACGGTTGGAGGTGGCAGCCCACGGAGGTGCTGGTGTAGTAGAACGTGTGGAAGTAGATGATGCACGTGGTGTCCATGATGAAGGTCGACCTGCAGAAAAGTTAGTCCGCGCCAACGCGCGTCGATCCTGCACTTCACGCTCAGCTTTACAAGCAAGATGGAATAATCGAGTGATATTATTATAATCCTTGTAGTCTAGAATGGTCTGAATCTCTATTTAATCCACCCGTAAAACGTGCAAGCATAGCTTCATTCTCCTCAACAATACCACATCGAATCAAGCCAGTTTGTAATTCCCGATAATATTCTTCACCGAATTTTTCCTTGTCTTAAGCGCTGCAATTTTTGAAGTAATTCACGCTGATAATATGGTGGAACCCAACGAGTACGCATAGCAGTTTTCAAAGCAGCCCAAGTAGCTGGAACAGGATATAATCTACAATGTTCGACCACCAAACACATGCAAAGCTAGTGAAAGCACAAACAGCAGCAGAACACGTCTCTCCTCGTGATATTGTAAACATGTAAATCGTTGTTCAGTTTCTAACTCCCAAGTAAGATATATATCGGGAACATATCTACCCTCAAATGGTGGAATATTCAATTTCAGTTTAGGGAGATGGTCATGATCTCGCACTGAGGGGGAACCTAACATTGCCATTATTTGCATGTGGACGACCTGGTGGTTGTGGTGCTGGTGGTTGCACGTAGTTCGATGTTGATCAACCTCATCCTCGTAATCTCCCACATAATCATCCTCCCCACATCAGCAGCAAGAGCCACGAAGTATCAACAGCAGCACAAAGCAGCTTGGCCAGTGAAGAGGGACACGGGAAGCTCGGCGGAGGGCTGTTTCGTGATGTGGAGGTAGTTGATGTTGTTGTAGTAGAGGTGCGTTAGGTGCAGCCGGTGGTGGTGGTGGTAGACGCTTGAGCAATTCATTAAACTTGTTATCGAGCTTTGTTTCAACGCCTTCTCAATGCCATCTATCTTCTCCATGGCCTCTTCAAATCTATTTAGCACATCTTCCACCTGCCCACTCATCATTTGTTGAAACTTATCATGTAGCGCTTTGTTTGTCATGTTCTCCCGGTCAGTCTAAATCGGCTTGTGATCCTGCCATGGTTAGCAGCAATAGAAACACACAAGAATATGATTCGACAGACTACTAGGAAGTGGTGGTGGTGGTGTGGTGGACGATCACAAACCGTCAAGCAAATCTCAAATTCTTACCAGTTCTTACCCAAAGAAGAAAGCGGTGATCGCAACCGATGTAGTCAAAACTCTCAAAGCTTGGATAGAGTGATTACGGGGAGAGTCAAACGCACGATGTAGATGTATGTGGAGCTAGGAAGGCTTATAATATGGTAGCAAAAGGGTCAGCAATAATAAATTTAGAGATGCAAAGTTGAATAAACGCTCAACGACGCAGATCTTGGTTGGTCCTAGGCTAGACCGTGCTAGAGACGCGAGCCTAGAACACTAACAAAATCACGGCGCTGCACGAAACAACGGAAAAGCACACTGGAAAAAAATTTCCGCTCTTTTTTTTTTTTGCCGCTTTTTTTGCTTGATCTTTTTTTTGCGAAAAATCACTATAATGGCGAGTGTCTCAAAACTCTTCCAAGGTCAAACCGACAGATGGGCACGAAATTTTTCGATTAAAAAATTTTTTTTTTATTCGCCCGGACCCAAAACTGAAACGGGTCAAAAAACTTTCTATAACGGTGACTGTCTCAATACGCTTAGAAACACCTAAAAATAGGATAGCCAGAAATTTTTTCGACAAGTGCACTTTCGGAAAATTTTGGGCCTAAACGGAGGGTGGTTTCCAGACTCTTTTTTTTTCTCCGAGACCTACGCAGGCAAGGAAACACGAATCGGAATTTAGATGGATCTCGAAAACAAACCTAATATGACAAGAACTCGGATTGGTGGTGGATATATGGTGGTGGTATATGGCAGCGGTGGTGGTATATGGTAGCGGTGGTGGTATATGGATACGGATTGGTGGTGGTATATGGATACGGATTGGTGGTGGTATATGGATACGGATTCAGAGCGGTGGCGGATAAGCAAGGGTGGTAGATGGCAAGGCGATGATGATGGTGCGGCGGCGGCGTGACAACTTATGACCAGAACTCGAAACTCTAAAAGACTAGACTCTAAGACCAGAACTTGACACGACGATGCAACCAAAATTCAACAAAGCAAAACCCTAAAAAGATTATGCAAAGGCTCGATTGGTTCGGATATGATGAACTAACCCTAATTTTTTGTGTGGCTTTTTAGTGGACTTTAGGTATGAAGAATGACTCGATCTAATCTACGAAAAACTGTAAAATCTCACCGAGCAACCTGAAAATCTGATACCACTTGATAGAGGCGAGGTGTCCCGCCTTCGATGAGATGTTGGTTTTCGCTTTGGAGGAAGTCGACTTTGACGATCCGACTACTTAACGCGGCGAGGACGTCGCGCCTTAGAAATCGCTAAACCAACTCCGAGAGGTTATTGACCACGCCGAGCACGATCAACTCGACCACGAGGGTCATTTTCTGCGAGCAAACGAAGAACAAGCAAGAAACTGAGATTGCAACTGGATATTGCGAATATAAGATGAAAGCTTTATTGATCAAGGTGGGGTTCTGTGACGCTTTGTGCAGTCGTTGAACACAAACGGCACGCCAAGTTGCAGCTATGGAAAACTTTTAATCTAAACAAAACTCAAAGTCTAAACGACGCCCTAAGGGCTGTATATATGGAGGAAGAGGAGGGAATTTCGTGGCCCTTGAGGGAGGGGTCCGAAACCAACCCTAATTCTTGTTTCCCCACACATACGGACTCTAAAAACAGCCTATACTTAAGTATTTCGAAATTACATGGGCCTGGCCCAATAATAAGGTGACGCGGCACCTAGAATAGCCTATGGACGAATATTATGAAGTGGCATCTTGTATATTTCGTCCAAGGCCTCATGCACTCATTAGGGTGGCTTCAAAGTCCTGGAATCATCACTTGTAACTCCGTTCTTGTTCCCTTATGCATGCCAACATCTCCATGCTTGAACTTGCTCCAAGGTTCATCTTTCTTGTCCATGGTAGGCCCTTCATTTGTAAGCAAAACAAATGTATCCAATTTAGGCAGCATCATATTCTCATGAACATTGGAATCGTTACCAAGAAACGAAAGTACCGATAATTCAATTGGCGTCATGAGCTCTAGTAATTGGTCCAAGATGTATAGCAGCAGGGGCTGTGGGTGTAACAATGGTATTGATGTCCTCATCAGCAAGAGGGTTGTCAATCCTTGAACTCAAGCATTTGCAAGGATTAAATCTCGTAGTGGTAGATAGATAAATTGCAAAAGAAATAAGCTTGTAGCAAGGATATTTTGGTTATATATATATATATATATATATATATATATATATATATATATATATATATATATATATATATATATATATATATATATGATAAAATTAGACACGGGGCATAGTTTTTACTAGAGGCTTCTCTCTTGAACACATAGCATACGGTGGGTGAACAAATTACTGTTGGGCAATTGATAGAAAAGCTCATAGTTATGATGATATTAAAGGCAATGATTATGTATATAGGCATCACGTCCGAGACAAGTAGAGCGACTCCTGCCTGCATCTACTACTATTACTCCACCCATCGACTGCTATCCAGCATGCATCTAGAGTATTAAGTTAATAAAAACAGAGTAACGCCTTAAGCAAGCTAACATGATGTAGACAAAGTAAACTCAAATAATATGAAGAAACCCCATCGTTTTACCCTTAATGGAAACAATACAGATATGTGTCTTGTCCCTTTCTATCACTGGGATAGAGCAGAACAAGATTGACCCATCACAAAGCACCTCTCCCGTTGAAGATACATCATTCTAGTTGGCCAAACCAAATGGATAGATTGGAGAGATATACAAAGCTATAACTATCATGCATAATAAAGTTCTGAAAAGACTCAATTACTTCTCATGAATATTCAGGTCATAAACCCAAAATTCATAGGTTCCCAACAAACACACCGCAAAAGAAGATTACATCGGATAGAACTCCAAGAACATCGAGGAGAACATTGTAGTGAAGATCAAAGAGAGAGAAGAAGCCATCTAGCTACTAGCTATAGACCAATAGGTCTATGGTAAACTACTCACGCATCATCGGAAGGCAACAAGGATGATTTAGAAGCCCTCCGTGATCGGTTCCCCATCTGGCAGAGTACCAAAAAAGACCTTCAGAAGGGATCGCGGAAGAACAGAAACTTACGGCGGCAGAAAAAGTGTTTTGGGTGGCTCCCTGTTGGTTTCACAATATTAGAGAATTTATAGAGGTGGAATTAGGTCAGACGGAACAATGAAGGGCCCACAAGGCAACAGGGCGCCCCCAGGGCGCGCCCTGTTGCCTTGCCATCTCCTCGCTTGCCGTCTGGGCTCCTCCCGAAGCTTCTAGGATCTCTTTTGTCCAGAAAAAAATCATCAAAAAGTTTCATAGCGTTTGGACTTCGTTTGGTACTAATTTTCTGGAAAACAAAAAACAAGCAGAAAACAATAACGGGCACTAGCACTGTGTTAACAGGTTAGTCCCAATAAATGATATAGAATAGCACAAAAAGACATATAAAATATCCAAGATTGATACTATAATAGCATATGGAAAAATAAAAAAATTATAGATACGTTGGAGATGTATCAGTCACTAGCTGGGTTGTCTAGCTCCTATGTTTACCCTTTATGTTTCCGCCTATTCGGCTAAGGGTGTATCGGGACTACCTCTGTGGTTGTTGCTTCTGGATTAACTAGTAAAGCACTTCAGGTGGGAGAAGCCGAAACATGAATGTCACAAAATGCATTAACATGGTCGGCAGGTGGGAATGAATAGACCCATATAGAGGGGGTATGCATAAAGCATATGATTTGACTTCGAGCAAATCACAGATAGGTCTTGCCCGGTATACTCGGTACATCCGAGGAACTAGAGCAAGAGCATCGGATCCCGAGGTTCGGGACCGGGGGCTATTTACTTGCCTAAAACTACTAAAGCTCTCTAGCATGTGTATGTGTCGGCGTTCTGGGAACGGGGGTCCCCAGACTTGCCTCCCTGCGGCCTGCGGTGTGGCTCCACTCGCGGCCCAGTACAGCCCGTCTTCACCAACAAACGCTCAAGACCCTCACGAGGGGCCAAGCCTCGTGAGGCGGATGGCACAATACCTCCTCGGGAGCGGCCTCACCAGGCTGGCTCGCGAAGGGCAGAGATATCAAGGCAAGGCGAACCTCGCGAGGTTCCTACGACGTCAGCCATGACGACCAAGACCAGGTAGGCGCCAGCGCGCACAGTGTCCTCGTTTCCTCTTTGGTGCTAAGGAGGCAAGTGCAGGCGAGGAGTACCAGGGCATCAGGCAAAGGTTTCCATATCGGTGCAATGAGACCAAGACCAGCAGGACGGCAGGACTGAGGTCACCGTGGAGCCCAAGACGGCGTCACCACCAGAGCCTTTGGCAGGCGAAGACCACCTTTAGTCAGGATAGCTTGTACTAGCTGTCCCCTTGAAATTGGCCGTTGTTGGCTCCCTTCCCGCTCAATATTTGGGGAGAGGACCAGGGCCTCTATAAATAGGACTAGCCACCACAGTAGGAGGCAACTCAGCTGGGAGAGATTCAGATCATCCTCACACTCATCAAGCACAAGAACACCTCACCTCAGGAGGCTGTTCTTCCCCTTGTACTATTCATCCTCAGCCCGAGAGGCAATCCACCACACCACACCGGAGTAGGGTATTACACCACAACGGTGGCCTGAACCAGTATAAATCTTGTGTCTCTTATGCTGTGAGTTCGTCGAGCTAGGCTTTGAGATTGCGGTGAGGTTGAGGGCATGATTAGGTAGGGGGAAATCTTCGTGCGCACCCCGGTGTTCGAACCTCAAGGGTTTTGCCAGAACCCGAAATCTGACATTTGGCGCGCTAGGTAGGGGGGCCGCCGAAGCTTTCCTTCCGTCGATCTGCGTCCCGTCGCTTCATTGCATCCATGGCGGATGCTCGCCGAGCTCGCGCTGAACGTCGGGCCGCCCTCGTCGCCCACGTTTCTTAGACGGCTCCCGTCAGCGGGCCTCCCCGTCGTTCTCCGTCACCTGCCGCAACGTCGCCACTGGCCCGGCGGGGAACAAGCAGCAAGCGTCCTTGCTGCACCCCTCGGTGCGGCGGGACGGCCGCACCGCCACTCTGTCGCTGACCCCGGCCGACTCATCATCTCACGCTCGTTGCGCTCCCACGGATGCGTAGGTCGCGTTGTGCATGGCACGCGAACTCCTGCGCTACCTCCCTGCCGACGACCTCTACGAGGACTGGCTGGACCGCATCGCCGAGCTCGTCAGCGCCGCAGGGGGCTCTCCTGCGCCCTCCCTCTCGTTGCCTCGCCCTCCGCCGGCTGCGGGCGACGTGGCTCGTGGAGCGCCACCTCCACCACCTCCGCACCAAGACGGCGTCCTGGCGCCAAGGCGTGCGGCCCCCCAGCGCTACCCGCCGCGTCGGGCGCCCGTGCGCGAAGAAGGAAGCTGCCAAGAAGTTCCTCGTCCGCAAGAAAACACTCCCGCGCTCTGAGCACCACTACGACAAGACCGTGCGCCACCTGCGGTGGCGGTGCGCAGACATCAAGGACAGGCTCCACATCAGCAAAGGGTCTCGGTGGCCACCGTAGGCTGCCGCGCCTTCACTCCTGAGCTGCGTAGCGTCGCATGGCTGGGCAAGTTCAAGCCAGACCTGCCTCCATGCTACGACGGCACCCCCGACCCCGCGGAGTTCCCGCAGCTCTATGAACTGAGCATCGAGGCAGCCAGCGGCGATGAGAAAGTCATGGCGAACTAGTTCCCCCATGGCTCTCAAGGATGGTGCCCGCTCATGGCTCCTGAACCTGCCCCCAGGCTCCATCTCCTCCTGGAACGAGATATGTGACCGCTTTGTCGCCAACTTCCAGGGCACTCGTGACCGCCCTCCGGCCGCGGGTGACCTGCGCCGTGTCAAGCAGAAGCCAGGAGAGACCCTCCAGAAGTACATATAGCGCTTCAACAACGTTCGCCTCAAGATCCCCAATGTGACGGACGAGGCCATCATCTCCGCGTTTTCTGATGGCGTCCGTGAAGTCAAGATGAAGGAGGAGCTCGCCATCCACGAGGATCTGTGCACGTCCTTGGAGTTGTTCAACCTGGCGACCAAGTGCGCAAGGGCTGAGGAAGGGCGCCTTTCCCTCCTCGAGCTCCCAGTTGCCGACCTGGAGGAGAAGAAAGCCAAGGCCAAGCACGTGAAGCGCAAGGGGGTGGCTGTACTCGCAGTGGAGCCAGACATGAAGCGTGTCCGTGACCAGCTCGAGTCATCCAAGAGCAGCCGGCCGTTCTGCGCCTTCCACAACGTTCACAGCCACAACACCAACGACTGTCAAGAGCTCAGGGCCATTCGAGATGGACGCCTCAGTCAACGCCCCGAGCGCAACAACCGGGGCTACGGCCGAGGAGGAGGACATGGCGGAGGACACTGGGACGACCGTGGCCCTTGCCAGGAGTGGCGTGACCGGCCTCGTGAGGACTGCTGGCAAGACTAGCCTCGCAAGGGCGCCTGGAGGGATCAGCCTCACGAGGACCGTCCTCGGGGCAATGCTGGGCTTCCTCGCTACCGCCACTGCCAAGAAGGAACAATGATCACCATCAGGACGAGGGGGCTGGGGGCTTCCAGGAGCCGCGGGCTATCGCCTGCATCTTGGGCGGAGCTCAAGCCCCAGCCTCTCAGCGAATCTTCAAGTAGTTTGCTCGCGAGGTGAACGACGCCCTCCCCAGGCTCGAGGCCACATGCCCGCTTAGGTGGTCCAAGTGTGCCATCACCTTCAGTTCTACAGATCAGCTCAAGTGCGCGGCCACTGCTGGCGCCCTCCCAATGCTTTGCTCACCCGTCATCAGCAACGTACAAGTCACCAAGACCCTCATAGACGGCGGCACAGGGCTTAACATCCTATCCGTCGAGATGTTCGACAGCCTTCAAGTGCCCTACAATCGGCTTCAGCCTACCAAGCCCTTCTTAGGAGTGACCGACGGTTCCACCACACCAATAGGGCAGGTCCGCCTCCCTGTCACCTTCGGACAGCGCGACAACTACCGCACCGAGCTCATAGACTTCGACATCTCCCACATCCGTCTGCCATACAACGCCATCCTCGGGTACCCGGCCCTGGCCAAGTTCATGGCAGTGACACACCACGGCTACAACGTCCTCAAGATGCCTGGGAGAGGCGGGATCATCACAGTCCCCTGCGAAGAAAGAGATGCAGTGTGCTCCCTCGAGCGCGCCTTCCAAGCAGCATCAATCGAAGACCCCGACAACAATGCAGCACAGTACCCTCCTGAGGTCGTCCCCAAGAAGAAGAAGCAGCTACTCCACTCAGGGCCTCAGGAGAGCGGCACCGCAAGTGGAGCCACGTCAGGATCAGCGCCCATGCCTAGGGCGCCTCCCTCCCTCGCATAGGAAGGCGCGCCCAGTGCTCTCCTCGAGCAGGGCTCGGGGTCTCTCTTCTGGATGTCCTCCGACCTTGCCAACATCACGAGGAGGCGCTCGGGCACCACATGGAGGCGTGCTTCGCAGCATGTTTCCCTCAGGAGGACACCGGGTGAGGAGCGCCCAGCGCTCAGGAGTTCATTTCCAAGACCACTCAGGAACTGTAGGATGCAAGAGCCATGCGCGGCAACCGCCGCTCACCTAGGGCGGCTCCCCATCCAGGCGAGGATGGAGGGTTGCGCGTCTGCATCGACATCCCAGCACTCAACAGGGCCGCATCTCAGGAGCTTGTCTAGTCTTCGTGTAACATCCCAAAATTCTAAATTTTGGAATGTTATACTAAATAAATAGTTTTGATTGTTTGTTTGATTGTTGTCTGAATGATTGAGTGAAATTGAGTGAAATTCGAAACTTTTTGAAGGTTAAATGAGAGGGAATTAAAGGACTTTCCCAAACTTTCATTTTTCTTTTATGATCTCCGGGAATTCAAATTCTTTTCATCACAAAACCCCGGAGAGAAGATGACATGACTTCTTCCATTTATTTAAATGACAAGGGGTATTGAAAATATTTTCCAATTCTGAAACTTTATGCAACTCAATGATTTTCACGAGCGAAGATAAAATGACTTCTTCAAAACATAAGAAATATGAGTTGGGAGTTTTAAAAGAATTAAATTCAAAGTTCTTTTGAATTTATTTCCAATTTGGAGTTATTTGAGTTTTATTCAAATTATTTTTCTCCAAAAACAAAATATATGGAAAATAGGGTAACATGATTCCCTACATCAGAAAATTGAGAGAAATTAATTTGAAGTCATTTTGGTATTTTAAAATGATTTTTATTGGATTTTATTGGACCAGTAGCACTGTGTGAATTATTAAAATTTGTGTGGATTTTATTTGACATTAGAATAATGTTCATCTTGTAGGAAATATTTTTCTGCAAATTTTGATATATTATATGCCTATATAAAAGTTTTAATTATTTTGTTTTTGTTTTTGTTCTGTGAAATTTTGTTAAAAAAATAATATGCAGCACCTTGGGCCAAAGGCCCAAGCCGCCGACCAGCCACCGGCCAAGGCCAAGGCCAAGGCCATCGCACGCACACACCTAGGGGCCAGGAGCCAGGTTTTATTCTTTTACAAATCCTAGTAGGATTTGATCCGTTCGTTATTCCGCTTATTCCGATTTGTTTCTAGATCTTTTCCTCTTTGTTTCCTAATCCTAGTCTATTTCTTGTCCCCTACAACAAGCAAAGCCCTCCCTCCCCAATATAAATACCCAAGCACCCCCTCCAACACATCAAACCAACACCTCTCCTCTCCTCTCCTCTCCTCTTCAGCAGCAGCAGCAGAAGCACCACCGCCGCCGCCAAGTGCCGCCCCGCCTCGACCTCTCCTGAGGTTTATATGATCTCCTCTCCACCGTCCTGTGATCTCCTTTCCTCTAGGAGCAACCGCAACATCGGATCCGATCTTCTTCCCCAACTCCGACGACTACTCCGTGAGATCCACGAAATCCCGTAATTCATTTTTTTCAGAAAATAGCAATCTTAGAAAATTCATATCTTTTAGAGTTTTTAGTATTTTGAGTGATTCCAATTGCTATGTGTCACAAATTTGCTGAAGTTTCTGTTAGTTCAATTTTATTTCACATTTGAGCAGTTTAAATTTGTGTTTAGATGAATTTTCTCAAATCACTAGATTTGAGCTATTTTGAGTTAGGAATATTATTTTGACCGATTCTTTTTGCTCCGGGTCTCTAGGACCTTTGTTTATCCAGTAGTATTTAGTATTTTATTTCTAGGTTAATTTAAATTAGGTTTTTAGCAAAACAGTATTGTTTTATTATTAGTTCTGTTTTAGCTTTTTCTTTATTGTTTTTATTAGTTTTAAATTATTTCTTTTTGTCACTTTTGACAAAATTAGTTGTGTTTCTGTTAGAAAACAGGAGAAAAATTTATTTTATTTTAAAAATTTATTTTCCTTAGTTTTGTATGAAACCTTCTATAGGTCATAGTTAGAGTTTTATAAAAGCTTTTTATTTGTTTCTTTTTGCAAATAAAATTTTATGAAAAAATACTTTCTGTTAACTTAGTTGTTTTACTTTTTATTTTCTGTTAAATTATTAGTTTAGTGTTTTAATTGCTGTTAAGTTTTTTTTTACTTAGGGCAAAACTATGTTAGATGCTTGTAGCAAAGTCATAGATTTTCGTTAGTAGTTTTTCTTTCTAGTTTTATTTGAAGCTTCTTTGGACTTTGTTGGAGTTTTATTATTGAGGTTTTTTGTTTTAATTGTTATTATGAGTGTTAAAATTTTTTGCTAGGATGTTTGCTTATATGAATGCTATGTTTGACTATATAGATTTTCAACGGAGTGACGATTAGTTCTACCAAGTCATTTTCGACAGCGTTGTTATCTTCATCAAGTATTACCGAGCAAGTTCACTTTGACCATGTTTTTCATACCTATGTATTTTATTGCATCTAGTGTCATCTTCGCAACAATCCCTCCAAAGAGTGATATTGAATCCTTGTAGTTGAGTAGTATGCATGAGGTAGGAACCCATCACCTGTTACCAAGCCCGGACGTTATTTATTTTAATGCTACGCTATAGTAGACGGGTTGGTATGAGTGCTCGGAGTGGTGTGAGAATGGAGGATCTACGCCAATGACGACAACTCCATGATGGAATCTGCAAGGACTGCATCTTCAAGGCCTCAAGACTTCAAGACTCGAGACAAGAATTCAATACACACTCTTGGGTGAAGGACGGTTGACGGGCACCTGGAGAAACCAGTGGTTGGCGGGATGCATGGAGAAGCGCCATGACATCTTGCGGAAAGCTTCACCCAGACTCAAAGAGACAGAAGAATACTTCATGCCGGAAGCTTACATGTGCAACCGCAAGTCACTATGGGCTCGCTTGGTTGACCTTAGTTGTGACTCTGGCTGGGACGGTGCTAGCAGATGTAGAACTACGGTAGGATTGGATGAGCACGGACAGTGGTCGGGAACTCTTCGAAGATCATGTTTCGCCATCTTGTTCTCAAACACCACGAAGTGCGAGAACGTAAAAGAGGGATCGAATCTTGCGGGTAAAGTGTACAAACCTCTGCAGAGGGTTTAAACCTAATCGATTAGCCGTGTCCCGATTACGGACAATTTGAGCATCTGGACTTGGATCTATCTGGAACTCTCAACACCGGATTGATAACTTAATTGTGGGCAACTTATGATGATTTTGGGCTATGAGACATCGGTTGGCGGAACCATGTCATGATAGAAAACTCCATAGTACAGACTTCATTTATTCCTTTGATGTAGGGAAAATAAAACCAGCTTTTACACAAAACCCCGCATACACGAGCCACAAAGCCATATTGCATATAGTATAGTTTTATCATCTGTTCTTTTATTGTGATCTTGCGGTACATTCAATGTCTTGACCTACACGGCTGCAACGTATCATGTTGCAGATACTTTCTTCCGACGAGTAAGAATACGATGCAGGTTACGGTCTACACTCAACTGCCGATGGCGTTGATGGGACTCCACACCGATTACTTGTTTCGCCGAGACTATTGAGGTATATATCAGTTTTACGTTATTTATACATGTGATTGCACTTTGATATATACATTGATGTCTTGTGTGTGCCAAAGATCTTGATCCGTGGATGGCACGGATACATAGAGGCTTGACCGTCGAGGTCGGGTCGCTACAAATATGGTATCGAGCACATGTTGGTATGAGGACGTGACCCTAGAAACCGGAAAGCCCTAGGACAGAAATTTCTAAAACTTTATTTTCAAAAAGACTCTTACTTCTCATCTTTTCTGATTTTTCAAATAGACACTCTCACCTCAAATAGTTAGAATATACCCTTTTCCTTTTGATCACATGAAGAATCAATCAAGCCGCTCCAAGAAGGACAAGATATCGGATAACCGATGGCCCTTCAGAGTAAAGAGGATTTGACCATGCATTAGAAGAGTTGAAGCTGCAACAATTGAAGACTCAAGACTAGAAGAATTTGAAGAATCTGAAGAATTATTTGACCTTTAGAAGACCAAACCCTATTACACACTTACGTTAGATGCGCGATTTGTGAGCTGTCATTTGTTTGATGTTTTCCGACAGCCACAAAGTAAAACTTGTTTCTTCAAAAACTATTGTTTGTATTGTGTATATCCTCCCCACCTCTCTCATATCTCATCCCAAAGCTTTTGGACCCCATAGATGATGAACGAAGTTGGCGGATATTCTCTCGATCAAGACTCAGCCGGAGGCAGAGCTATGGATTCGAACATGGAGAATCACTTGGAGCAATTTGGTTTCAAGGAAGAATGAAGTATCGACGCTCTTGAAGACTTTGAAGGAAGTGCTGCAACCTGGAGGAAAATGCATCAAGCCATACAAGGATTTAATGGAGCAAAGACTTGGGAAGAATTCAAGAAAGACTCTCTTGAGGTCCCGTCTTATCCGGAAGCACTACGATAACCCGAAGAAGAAACCTTGTGCTTGCAAGATTTGCGGAGAAATAGGACACACCCAGGAGGAACACAAGGATGGATGCCCTCATTGTGAGGAGGAACACCCAGCTGAGGAATGCCCAACTAGTCAGGTGACTTGTTTCTTGTGTGAAGGAACCACCCTCTACCCGACTCAGTGTCACATTTACCCCAT
The DNA here is from genome assembly GCA_021605205.1 of Aegilops longissima. Classification (NCBI taxonomy): domain Eukaryota; kingdom Viridiplantae; phylum Streptophyta; class Magnoliopsida; order Poales; family Poaceae; genus Aegilops; species Aegilops longissima. The sequence goes on along the minus strand of CM038678.1, from coordinate 354,742,510 downwards.
GGTGCAACAAACTATTCAGGAGCAGGAAGAAGGAATGAAAGAAGCCCTCCGAGAAGTTATGAAAGAACCTGTGATGAAGGAATGTGTTGAAGACCCTGATGGAGAAGGCCTCAACAGATTTTACTCCAATGCCTGCTATTCATGTGGAGAAGAAGGACATTTTTCATAGTATTGCACCAAGAAAAGAAAAGAGTATCTGGGATACTTCCCGACGGAAGCAATAGAGTTTGATCCACAGGGAATAAAAGGTTTGATCAGAGCGAAGAAACCCCAGAAGAGAAAAACAAAGACACCCTCAGAACAACCCAATTTTTGCAAAGAGGGACAAGAGTCATATTACCTGTTTTGAATGTAAGGACGTCGGGCATTATGCCAATCATTGTCTCGAAAGGAAGCAAGGAACTCAAAGAGCAGGCACCATCTCCAAGAAGCCCAAAGACTTATCGAAAGTCATTTGTTTTCGCTGCAAGGAAGTAGGACATTATGCTACTAAATGTTCCGACAAGATGAAAGCTGGAGCTGAGTAGTTGGAATTTTGATATTGGTAATAAGTGTAGTAGGAAGCAATTGTTTCCATAAGGATATGGAGTTGAATTTATGTAATGAAAGTCTCGGATATTGTAATGAATTCATGAAATCAATAAAGTTAAGGTGACATGTTTTCATATGTTTAATTGTATGAGTTGTTACTCTATGAACACGGATTTTGACCATTTTCGAGGATATGAGAAATATGGTCTATGGATGGATTTGTGAACTTCATTTTAAGGGTGATAGTACCCTATGAAGAACACTAGACCAATGGAAATGGAAATGTGTCCCACAGGTTGGAGTTTGGAAAAAAAATTGGAGTTTTGCTTTTGATATGATGGTATGAAGAAACAGAGTACTACTAGATTTAAAGGATGTGTAATATGGAACAAGAGAGTTACCCCAAGGATGAGTTAAAGCTGCACTAGTGTTGAAGTGGGCCATAACCCACAGGCCCAGGATTTTGAAAAGGAACAGATGTAACCTTGATAAAGGAATAAATTTGGAAGAATCAGTGATCCAATCAGCATACTTTTCGTAGGAGGTTACGCAAAAACCTGAGAGTGGTGAAGTAACGATAGATGTTTTGTTTGGCTTGCTGAACCAAAGGATTTACTCGAACCTAGTTCGAGAACAAGAGAAATTCTGCAATGCTTGTGAGAATGCCCGAGTGTAGAATTGGGAGATTCGCTGAACCTTATACATGGTAATGATCTGGGTACGGAATGGATTGATCACCATACCGACTTACTCTTATCATTTGCTCTTGATATTTGGAATGGTAAATCTGAGAGACTTACCCATAGTAAAGTGACGACGCTCGTTGAAGCCTTGCTTAAGCCTTAGAATGGTATGATGATAAACCCATGTACATGGCAGTTGTTGCCAATCGAGATTATACGGTGAGAATGAAGCCAAGACCCGTTTTCTGTAGGGAAACCATAAATCGTTGACCACCATGAGATACCGATATTTGTTTAGAATTGGCGCCGGACCGTCGACTATGAAGACCAGTCTCGAATAACCTTACCAAGAGGAATGGACAAAGGAATTGAGGAAAATGTTTTGCCACTACGGAAGAGCCCAGAGAAGGAATTATCCTTACAATCTGAGAAGACCGACCTGTCAACGATAAGGATAGAGTATATGAGTTTTGATGGAACCGTAATAATGCTTCTAAGGGTGGTAGCACCCTGACCCCTTGTGATGATCGATGGATTTTGAAGACCCCAAACCCTAACCTATTTCTTGTTAGTTTCTTGAATCTCGGGGACTAGATTCATTTTAAGTGGTAGATTTGTAACATCCCAAAATTCTAAATTTTGGAATGTTATATTAAATAAATAGTTTTGATTGTTTGTTTGATTGTTGTCTGAATGATTGAGTGAAATTGAGTGAAATTGAAACTTTTGAAGGTTAAATGAGAGGAATTAAAGGACTTTCCCAAACTTTCATTTTTCTTTTATGATCTCCGAATTCAAATTCTTTTCATCACAAAACCCGGAGAGAAGATGACATGACTTCTTCCATTTATTTAAATGACAAGGGTATTGAAAATATTTTCCAATTCTGAAACTTTATGCAACTCAATGATTTTCACGAGCAAAGATAAAATGACTTCTTCAAAACATATGAAATATGAGTTGGGAGTTTTAAAAGAATTAAATTCAAAGTTCTTTTGAATTTATTTCCAATTTGGAGTTATTTGAGTTTTATTCAAATTATTTTCTCCATAAACAAAATATATGGAAAATAGGGTAACATGATTCCCTACATCAGAAAATTGAAGAGAAATTAATTTGAAGTCATTTTGGTATTTTAAAATGATTTTATTGGATTTTATTGGACCAGTAGCACTGTGTGAATTATTAAAATTTGTGTGGATTTTATTTGACATTAGAATAATGTTCATCTTGTAGGAAATATTTTTCTGCAAATTTTGATATATTATATGCCTATATAAAAGTTTTAGTTATTTTGTTTTTGTTTTTGTTTTTGTTTTGTGAAATTTTGTTAAAAAAAATATGCAGCGCTTGGGCCAAAGGCCCAAGCCGCCGACCAGCCACCGGCCAAGGCCAAGGCCAAGGCCATCGTGACGCACACACCTAGGGGCCAGGAGCCCAGGTTTCCTATTCTTTACAAATCCTAGTAGGATTTGATCCCGTTCGTTATTCCGCTTATTCCGATTTGTTTCTAGATCTTTTCCTCTTTGTTTCCTAATCCTAGTCTATTTCTTGTCCCCTACCCCAAGCAAAGCCCTCCCTCCCCAACATAAATACCCAAGCACCCCCTCCAACACATCAAACCAACACCTCTCCTCTCCTCTCCTCTCCTCTTCGCAGCAGCAGGCAGCAGCAGCACCACCGCCGCCAAGTGCCGCCGCGCGCCTCGACCTCTCCTGAGGTTTATATGATCTCCTCTCCACCGTCCCGTGATCTCCTTTCCTCTAGGAGCAACCGCAACATCGGATCCGATCTTCTTCCCCAACTCCGACGACTACTCCGTGAGATCCACGAAATCCTGTAATTCATTTTTTCAGAAAATAGCAATCTTAGAAAATTCATATCTTTTAGAGTTTTTAGTATTTTGAGTGATTCCAATTGCTATGTGTCACAAATTTACTGAAGTTTCTGTTAGTTCAATTTTATTTCACATTTGAGCAGTTTAAATTTGTGTTTAGATGAATTTTCTCAAATCACTAGATTTGAGCTATTTTGAGTTAGGAATATTATTTTTGACCGATTCTTTTTGCTCCTGGTCTCTAGGACCTTTGTTTATCCAGTAGTATTTAGTATTTTATTTCTAGGTTAATTTAAATTAGGTTTTAGCAAAACAGTACTGTTTTATTATTAGTTCTGTTTTAGCTTTTTCTTTATTGTTTTTATTAGTTTTAAATTATTTCTTTTTGTCACTTTTGACAAAATTAGTTGTGTTTCTGTTAGAAAACAGGAGAAAATTTATTTTATTTTAAAAAATTTATTTTCCTTAGTTTTGTATGAAACCTTCTATAGGTCATAGTTAGAGTTTTATAAAAGCTTTTTATTTGTTTCTTTTTGCAAATAAAATTTTATGAAAAAATACTTTCTGTTAACTTAGTTGTTTTACTTTTTATTTTCTGTTAAATTATTAGTTTAGTGTTTTAATTGTTGTTAAGTTTTTTTTACTTAGGGCAAAACTATGTTAGATGCTTGTAGCAAAGTCATAGATTTTCGTTAGTAGTTTTTCTTTCTAGTTTTATTTGAAGCTTCTTTGGACTTTGTTGGAGTTTTATTATTGAGTTTTTTTGTTTTAATTGTTATTATGAGTGTTAAAATTGTTTGCTAGGATGTTTGCTTATATGAATGCTATGTTTGACTATATAGATTTTCAACGGAGTGACGATTAGTTCTACCAAGTCATTTTTCGACAGCGTTGTTATCTTCATCAAGTATTACCGAGCAAGTTCACTTTGACCATGTTTTTCATACCTATGTGTTTTATTGCATCTAGTGTCATCTTCGCAACAATCCCTCCAAGAGTGATATTGAATCCTTGTAGTTGAGTAGTATGCATGAGGTAGGAACCCATCACCCTGTTACCAAGCCCGGACGTTATTTATTTTAATGCTACGCTATAGTAGACGGGTTGGTATGAGTGCTCGGAGTGGTGTGAGAATGGAGGATCTACGCCAATGACGATAACTCCATGATGGAATCTGCAAGGACTGCATCTTCAAGGCCTCAAGACTTCAAGACTCGAGACAAGAATTCAATACACACTCTTTGGGTGAAGGACGGTTGACGGCACCTGGAGAAACCGGTGGTTGGCGGGATGCATGGAGAAGCGCCATGACATCTTGCGGAAAGCTTCACCCTGACTCAAAGAGACAGAAGAATACTTCATGCCCGAAGCTTACTCTGCAACCGCAAGTCACTATGGGCTCGCTTGGTTGACCTTAGTTGTGACTCTGGCTGGGACGGTGCTAGCAGATGTAGAGCTACGGTAGGATTGGATGAGCACGGACGGTGGTCGGGAACTCTTCGAAGATCATGTTTGGTCATCTTGTTCTCAAACACCACGAAGTGCGAGAACGTAAAAGAGGATCGAATCTTGCGGGTAAAGTGTACAAACCTCTGCAGAGGGTTTAAACCTAATCGATTAGCCGTGTCCCCGGTTACGGACAATTTGAGCATCTGGACTTGGATCTATCTCGGAACTCTCAACACCGGATTGATAACTTAATTGTGGGCAACTTATGATGATTTTGGGCTATGAGACATCGGTTGGCGGAACCATGTCATGATAGAAAACTCCATAGTACAGACTTCATTTATTCCTTTGATGTAGGGAAAATAAAACCAGCTTTTACGCAAAAACCCCACACATAGAGCCACAAAGCCATATTGCATATAGTATAGTTTTATCATCTGTTCTTTTATTGTGATCTTGCCGGTACATTCAATGTACTGACCTACACGGCTGCAACGTATCATGTTGCAGATACTTTCTTCCGACGAGTAAGAATACGATGCAGGTTACGGTCTACACTCAACCCGCCGATGGCGCTGATGGGACTCCACACCGATTACTTGTTTCGGCGAGACTATTGAGGTATATATCAGTTTTACGTTATTTATACATGTGATTGCACTTTGATATATACATTGATGTACTGTGTGTGCCAGCATACTGATCCAGGGATGGCACGGATACATAGAGGCTTGACCGTCTGAGGTCGGGTCGCTACACTTCGCGCGTGGGCCTCTATGAGGGCCCGCCTCACAGCTACGTTCGCATGCCTTTTGCCCTGCCAAGTGTGGCGTCTGCCTTCCAGCGCAACCTACAGAGCATCCTGGCAGCTCAGGAGGCCAGGCACCACGCCGTCCTGGCGGAGATGGAGACGGTCCTCAAGGAACCGCCTGGACGCCCAGAGCCTCCCGAGGCTCAGGGTCCCGGTGGATCGTGAGGAGCAACCCCTTCACCACGTGCCTTCAGCTGCCCCGACATTTCTTCAACAACAGAACCAGGTGACATTTTTCAAGTTTATTTAGCTGGGAGCGCCCCTCGGGCTGCATCATTCCCAGGCCGCGTGGGTCCGTCCCTGTAGCATGTATCCCCTTACATCTTTAGCTTACTCTGTTGGGGGCGCCCCTCGGGCTGCATCATCCCCAAGCCGCTCGAGTCCAGCCCAGTGGTGTGTATCGTTCTTGCATCTACCTAAGCTAGTTTGCTTTTCATGCATAATCTATCCATGGTTATCACCGGCTTGGTTGTCACCTACCACGGGAGCTGCTCACGCTGGCACGGCGCTTGTGCTTGGGTCCGTCCCTGCAACATCGATAAATCTGGGTGGTCGAGCTTTGGCCCGTGGCACGCCCCGTGCGCGTCACCTCACCAAGCCCTCAGTGCCTTCATTCTCTTACGGAGCAACCAGTGGCCGGCCGACAATCATAATGGCAATCTGTGCCCCTCCTCGTGCTGACTTGCAGGAACCTCCCGAGGACAACAACGGGCGGTACCGCGGGCTCCTTCTTCTCCATGCGATTCGCTTGCGCGTTAAAAGGGGGCTCCTGAGCATCGCGACTCAGGAGCTCCTACTGGCTCTCCAGCCCTCACCCCCTGGCCTCGACCACGGCATCGCAACCTGGCATACCAGCGGCGGCTGAGCTCGCTCGAGGGCCGGGACCTGAGGACGTAGAGCACGAAGGAGAGCGTGCGGAGGAAGGGGAAGCACGCACGGGCCTAACCTAGCTACGCCACGACCGTCGACGCACAAGTCTGGTGCAACGCAAGGAAACGACTCCAGACTGTCAAGATAAGTTTCGCGCTTGGACCGACTAATCGCTACGACACGGGATTCTCACTTGTTGCCGCCCTGCCACGGCAACGTCGCCTCCCTTTCTTACCCCCCGGTGGCAGCTTGCGCGCTAAAGGGGACCTCCTGAGCATCGCGTCTCAGGAGCTCTTACTGGACCTCGGGCCGCTCACCTCCTGGCCTCGACCACGGCATCGCGACCTGGCATACCAGTGATGGCTGCAGCCTGCCTGGGGACCAGGACCGTTCAGCGTAGAGCACCAAGCCATCGCGAGGATAGAAAGGGGAGACTGAGCCATAGCAGGACACGCGCTCGTACAATTTCATAATAAGGATAACGCTAACAAAAGACATTACGGGTTCTTTACACGCCCCCACGGGGTTCGTTTCGATTCCTCGCAAGGAACAAAAGAAAGGAAATTCAAGGAGCTCTATCTACACACGCCAGCGCAGCCGACGCCATCATCAACAGTGGGCCACGGGAGGCCGACGCCAACCCCATCCAGATCAGCGACGGCGGCGGCCGGATGCTGCGGCCTTGCCCCGAGCCCGGCGTGAGCTCGGGGGCATGTAGCTAGCGTCGCTCGTCTCTAGAGTCTCGTAGGGCTCGGGAGAATCGCTGGACTCCCAAGCGGTGCCACTGCTACTGGATGAGTCGCTGGCGAGATGGGCGGCAAGCCCAGTTCCTGCCGCGGCACCGTTCAGGCGGCCCTCTCCGGGGCAGCACTCCAAGCGACGGCCTTCCGCGTCGAAGACCTTGAAGAACATGGTGGAGGCGCGTCTGCACTGGTGGACCGCAGGGCGCTATACGACGGCAAACCCGGGCAACCTTGCCCTAGCCGCGGGTCATGAAGATCTTGCCCGGGGAGACGACTTCCACCTCTGCTCCGGATGCCGGGGCATCGCAGTCGGCGTGCTGCAGCCATAGCTCGAGGGGCCCCCTCGGCGGCATCTCAGCAGAGAAGAACTGGGGGAAGCGGATCCAGGAGCGCGGAGGCATCGCCGCCCACAGCACGAGTTCGTGCGAGAAGTCCACGACATGGGCCCCTGGGGCGGCGGCGTGCGCCACCATTGCGCGGCAACCTCGGCCGTGGCGTGGGCGACGCCGCTCGCCGCCTCTTCCTCCTGATCCCTCGGCTTGGGCATATAAGGGCAGCGGATACCCAGGAGGTGGCCGCTCGTATCAAGGCCTTGTCACCTCCTGCCTCACGACTACGTCACGACGGTGGACCGGCCTCTTCTTCGGCGGAATCATCGCGGGGAGTCTTTCCCTTCTCCGCGGCCGAGAATCTTCGGATCGGCGCCATGGAGTCGTTGTTGGCGATGGAGCAAGGGAGGAGAAGCGAGCGGAATGGGAAGAGATGGGCGACGGGGGCTCTGCCCCCTCCTCATTTATAGCAGGAGAAGGCCAACCAGCGCCCCCCACGATCACAGGTAATGATGGTTTTTCCTTGCATGCAGCAGGGACTCGTCAAGTCGGGCAGTTGACGAGGCAGCGTGGGTAGGCGGAGACACCCACGTCCAATCAATCGCCACGCGTCGACTAAGGCCGCAGGCTGTTGGGGCCCGCGGCGCTCCGCACTTGCCCTTTGGCTTCGCCTCGAAGCCAAGTCCGAGCGCGCCTTGGGCCCGGGGGCTACTGTCGGCATTCTGGGAACGGGGGTCCCCATACTTGCCTACCTGCGGCCTGGCTCCACTCGTGGCCCAGTACGTCCCGTCTTCACCAACAAACGCTCAAGACCCTCGCGAGGGGCAAGCCTCGTAAGGCGGACGACACAAGACCTCCTCGGGAGCGGCCTCACCAGGCTGGCTCGCAAGGGGCAGAGAGATCAAGGCAAGGCGAACCTTGCGAGGTTCCTACAATGTCAGCCATGACGACCAAGACCAGGCGGGCACCAGCGCGCACGGTGTCCTCGTTTCCTCTTTGGTGCTAAGGAGGCAAGCGCAGGCGAGGAGTACCAAGGCATCAGGCAAAGGTTTCCATATCGGTGCAACGAGACTGAGACCAGCAGGACGGCAGGACTGAGGTAACCATGGAGCCCAAGGCGGCGTCACCACCAGAGCCTTTGGCACGCTAAGACCACCTTTAGTCAGGATAGCTTGTACTAGCTGCCCCCCTTCAAATTGGCCGTTGTTGGCTCCCTTCCCGCTCAATATTTGGGGAGAGGACCGGGGCCTCTATAAATAGGACTAGCCACCACAGTAGGAGGCAACTCAGCTGGGAGAGATTCAGATCATCCTCAAACTCACCAAGCACAAGAACACCTCACCTCAGGAGGCTGTTCTTCCCCTTGTACTGTTCATCCTCAGCCCGAGAGGCAATCCACCACACCACACTAGAGTAGGGTATTACACCACAACGGTGGCCCGAACCAGTATAAATCTCGTGTCTCTTGTGCTGCGAGTTCGTCGAGCTAGGCTTTGAGATTGTGGTGAGGTTGAGGGCGTGATTAGGTAGGGGGAAATCTTCGTGCGCACCCCAGTGTTTGAACCTCAAGGGTTTTGCCAGAACCCGAAATCCGACAGTATGTTTCAGCCTTATAGGTCAGATTGCCTAGTTTTTTCAAATTGGTCGCCTTTGGGCACCGAGACGTCGACTAAGGGCCATGGCTGAAAAAACGCCCTAAGTTAAAAACTAGGAGCTGAAGCCAAAGACCGGCCAACAGTGCATACACAAGTCATGGTTGGGTCAAAATCACTTAAGCATAAAACAAGCTTACTTCATTCGCCATATTAAAGGAATAAAGCAAAAGTAGCTGGGAGAAAGTAATATCGTCTTTAAAAAATAACCCTTGGCATACCAAATTTTACAAATACCCCTCACAGATTATCTATGAGGGTGCCAAGCTTGTAGCCCCCGCGGCTAGACGAGCGACGGGCATGACTTCTTCAAAGAAGTCCTCAGGTTGGAGCTCCTTGCGGTCATGAGCCAGTGAGCCTCTCTCGGTGATTTCAGTGGGGTCGAGGTCGGATTAGTGAACCTTCATTACGGCCCAGGCCATCCGAGCTCCTTCTCGGTATGATGAGACCTTCGACATCTTCATTTGCGCCTTGGCCTCCTGAAGGCACCGGACTAGGTCAAAGTAGCTGGTCAGCAGGGGCTCTGAGCGCCAGAGGTACTTGAAGAGGGTCTCCATCATTGGACGCGCCATCTTTTGCAACTCCTCGAGCTGCTTCAGCTTGTCGCCAGTAAGGTGGGGCGCGAAGAGTCCTGGAAATAGAACTAGAACAACTGCTTCTCCTCATCACCGGGGCTACCACTGTAATAATGATAGGCCTCGGTGGTGCTGCTAGGCAGTTTGGGAAAGGTGGCTGGTAGACACCAAACTTGCGTCAGCTCAATGGATGCACAACTGCTGAAGAGACACTGCGTAATATATGGCTTTATCAGCTACAGTCTTGTACGCCTTGCGTAGCTCTTCCCTCATCGAGATGCCTGGAACTCCGAATGCTTAAGTCTTATGAGCTCGGTGGCATCAGCGTCCGTGGCAGCCTTCAGTGTGTCACATATGTGACACACTTTATCAACTCCTCCTCTACAGTAGTCCTCCGTGCCTTCTTGGCCTTGTGGACCTCTTGCTCCTTTTGGAAGCAGGTTGGTGTTTTCATTGGCCCGCTCCTTTAGACCGTCAACCTCAACCCGAGATTTCTCTAGTTCGGTCTAGAGGGTTTTAGCATGTTGCTCTGTGACTATGTGCTACTTGTGAGCTACGTTGAGATTTCCCCAAAGAGGAGGGGAGATGCAGTACAGTAGAGATAAGTATTTCCCTCATTAAGAACCATGGTTTATCGAACCAATAGAAGAATCATGCAAATCCTGATGAGCAGCACCTACACGCACAAAAGCAAATACTTGCACCCAACGCTGGCAAGAGGGTTGTCAATCCCCTTGAACTCGTTGCTTGCAAGGATCAAATCTTGTATAGGTAGATAGATAAATTGCAAAACAAAATAAAAGAAATAAAATTGCAACAAAGGAATTTTGTCTTTTACAATATGATTAAGGTAGACCCGGGGCCATAGTTTTCACTAGAGGCTTCTCTCTCGAACACATAACATATGGTGGGTGAACAAATTACTGTTGGACAATTGATAGAAAAGCGCATAGTTATGACGATATCCAAGGCAATGATCATGTACACATGCATCACATCCAAGACAAGTAGACTGTCTCTTGCCTGCATCTACTATCAACCAATCGACCGCTATCCAACATGCATCTATGGTATTATGTTCATGAAAAACGAAGTAACGCCTTAAGCAAGATGACATGATGTAGACAAAGTAAACACAATCAATACGAATAAACCTCCATTGTTTTATACTTAATGGCAATAATACAAATACGTGTCTTGTCTCCTTCTGTCACTGGGATATATAGCACCGCAAGATTGAACCCATCGCAAAGCACCTCTCCCACTGAAGATAAATCAATCTAGTTGGCCAAACAAAATCAATAGATCGGAGAGAAATACAAAGCTATAACAATCATGCACAATAAAGTTCAAAAAAAGACTCAATTACTTCTCATGAATATTCAGATCATAAACTGACAATTCATCAGATCCCAACAAACACACCGCAAAAGAAGATTACATCGGATAGATTTCCAAGAACATCGAGGAGAACATGGTATCGAGAGAGAGAGAGAGAGAGAGAGAGAGAGAGAGAGAGAGAGAGAGAGAGAAGAAGCCATCTAGCTATGGACCCGTAGGTCTATGGTGAACTACTCACGCGTCACGGGGAAGCCCTCCGTTATCGACTCCCCTATGGCAGAGTACAGGAAAAGGCCTCTAGATGGGATCGCGGAAGAACAGAAACTTGCGGCGGCGGAAAAAGTGTTTTGAGTGGCTCTGTGTTGGTTTGGGAATATTTGAAAATTTATAGAAGTGGAATTATGTTAAACGGAGTTGCGTGGGCCCACGAGCTCAAGGGGAGCGCCCCTCGAGCTTGTGGCTATCTCATATCTCATCTGGTCTCCTCTCGAAACTTTGAGGGTCCCTTCTGGTCCAGGAAAAAATAATCCTAAGATTTTTTCCGTTTGGACTTCTTTTGATATTGATTTTTTGAAAAGCCAAAAACAAGCAAAAGACAGCAACTGGCCCTGGGCATTGGGTTAGCAGGTTAGTCCCCAAAAATGATATAAAATAGCATATAAATGCATATAAAACATCCAAGATTGATAATATAATAGCATGTAACAATAAAAAATTATAGATGCGTTGGAGACGTATCATGGCCATCAACATTCGATAAGCAGATCATACCGTAAATACTCCACTATTCTCATGTGGCCATGACCAAAAATCATCCAACTGCCTAGTACACCAAGGAATGGCCATTATTGCAACCTCATTTGTTTGCAAGAATGCCTCGGCGAGCATAGGGCAGTTCCGATCTCCATTAATAGTAATGAGCTCACTCACCAGTTGCGGGGGGTTTATCATCCGACTGGTGATCGACCTCATGTAGGATGGGCGGGGAATCTAGTTATGCTGCCAAATATTTGTGAATGTCCATCACTAATCCGCCGAATCGTGCCCTACTTTTGGGTGTCTCGTCCATCTAGGACAACTCTCCAAATTTGCAACGGCGCACCCCCTAGCTCTGCCAGCAGGAAATCACAAGAGGGAAAGTACTTTGCTTTCGAGACCCTTGCGCTCAAAGAATTCGGTTCCACTAGTATGCGCCAAGCCTGCCTAGCAAGTAGTGCGAGATTAAAAAGTTTAATATCTCGGAACCTAGTCCTCCACAATGCTTGGGCCTTGTCATCATGCTCCACGAGACCCAACTGAGCTTCATTGCCCTCCTTACTTCCCCACTAAAACTTGTGAATCAAAAAATTTATATGCTCGCATAGACCTCGGGGGAGCTTGAAACATGACATGAAGTATACCAGAACAGCCTGAGCAACAAATTTAACTAGAACTTCCTTACCAACCACCGATAGTAACTTGACAAGCCATCCCTTCACCTTATTCCATACTATGTCTTTCAGAAATTTGAAGGCCCCATTCTTGTTGTTGCCAACATCAGAAGACATCCCCAGTATCTTTCTGACAAAGACTCAATGGTGACATTAGGGCTGTTTTGACTTCCTCTCTGAGGCTGTTTATGCAACCCTTACTAAAGAAAACTAAAGATTTAGACAAGTTAATGCTCTGACCAGAGGCACTACGATAACTCTCCAACAGACATGACAACTCAATTGCTCCATCTGTACTGGCATTGACAAACATCAGGCTATCATCCGCAAAGAGCAAGTGGCTCACGGCGGTGCTGATGGAGCTACTCGAATTCCACTGAGGTGCGATGATTCATGTTTTGTTTTCAAGAGGCACATAAGGTCCTCCGTTGCTAATAAGAATAAACACGGAGAAATTGGATCCCCCTGTCGGATCCCCGTGGATGGTTAAATTCCTCCAACTTGCCACCGTTAAAAAGGACTGGAATTTTTACTTTGCTTAACATCCTTATAATTAGAGAAATCCAAGGAGGTGCAAACCCCATCTCCTTAAGCAGCTGCATTTTCTTTTGAGGGAGCGGAGAGGGGGGCCTTAGACTCTGTACAATGCAAGGTGCCTGGGGTTGGTGCTTATAGAAATAAATATAATTTTTTTCTAAGCATCGGTGCTTATTTGTAGAGGGTAGACGTTTAATTAAGCGTATGTCCTATAAAAATAAGCATCGATACTTAAGAAGAACTCGGTTTATTTTACTTTTTTTGAAAGATCGGTCTGTTTTACTAAGCATTTTTATAAACATCTTCCGTTATACAAGACCTTAAGCAATTGCATAAGCACCCATCATTATACAAGGCCTAATTGAGTCTCGTTGCGGTTAGGAGAGGCCGACTCCGCAGCCCGAGCAAGGAAATAGCCCAACCCACGTTCAGGCCGCGGTACACGTAACCCCCACCCCCTGCCCCTTCTTCCTCTTCCCCAGACGGGGAGACCCCACCTCCCCCTTCCGCCTCCCCTTTCTGCTTCTCCATAGCACGGAGACCTCCCACCTCCACGGAGCAGCACCACCGCCGCCATCGCCGCTCGCGCTCGCTGAGCGCTGCCTTCGCGCCTTTGCTGGTTTCATCTGCCTCCCTCCTCGCGTTCTTAGACAAGAAAGTCGTTCTTGGCTTTGATCAATTTTGGTCTGAGCGGAGGGGCAGCTCATGGTCGTAACCCGGTGAGGGCGGCGGCGGTTCCGGGATGGGAAGCGTCGGTGGAGAGGAGGAGTTCCCTGCCGGCGTGACGGGGGCGGACGCGGAGGTGGGGGCGCTAGTCTGGGTGCGCCGCCGCAACGGATCCTGGTGGCCCGGCCGGATCCTTGGCCAGGACGAGTTACCCGAGAACTGCGTGGTTCCACCGCGCTCTGCAGGCACACCCATCAAGCTCCTCGGCCGCCCGGACGGCAGCATGTCCGTACATCCCCTCTTCCTGATTGCCTCTCTGTTTCTTTCTTGTGCTTATGCATGCGTAGATTCGATCTGTTCGGATAATCCTTGCTGTGGTTTCTACCACGACATAATTTTCTTTTCTCCTGATGATGCCATCCATATTTTGCACTACAGCAAACGATGCCGATTGGCAACGTCTGCTGTTCTTTCTACCCATAGAGTAGTAGTAGTATGTATAGTATCTCTCTCAGACTTGGAAATGGTGAAAACTAGGTACATCCTTGCACTATCTATTTTTACATTGCAAAAATCTTGGAAGCCATTAGAAGGATCAATTAGGTGACATACATATTGCATCCCCTCTGTATGCTAGGAAGAAAAGTGCCACGCGTCAAGATCTGGGTTTAACTGTTATGCTGACTTGTGCAAAGGCTATGATTTATATCTGAACATATGCTCAAGCTAAGCCTGTGACCCCCCCTTTCTCATGTCAAGCTTAGTTTATGATAACATTTCTTGCCTGGATGAACTGGTGGTTTCTTATGTTTATTCACTTCCATTGCATCTTTACTCTGTACATTGCTTCGGAAGAGAGATTTTCGTTTTAGGTTTTGTTTTTCTAGTTTTGACTCATTTATTTTGCACTTATAATTCCCTTTTGCTAATTTGCATAGATTATTATGTTTTTCATGTTTGTGTATCTTAAGTCTGATTTTTTTTCTTGTTCTCTTTTACTTCATCATAGTGACTGGTATAATCTCGAGAAATCTAAGCGTGTGAAGGCATTCCGGTGTGGTGAGTATGAAGAGTGTATAGAAAAAGCGAAAATTTTGGCTCGCCAGCAAAAGAGAACCTACAATGAAGGAAAGTATGTTCGCAGGGAGGATGCCATTATGCACGCCCTTGAAATAGAAAGATCTCGCTTTCCAGATGAAGATGAGATGGACGATGCTATGTGCGCATCTGAGAACAGGTATTCTGCAAACTCTAGAAACATAGGTGGAGCCAGCAGAATATCTTCTCGCGTTGAAAGGGGTCTGTATGATATTGAAGAAAACTCAGCTCAAGGTTTATCTGAAGCGTCAACATTTTTCAAGCTGCCACAAAATATATCCTCTTCAAGTACTAGGTATGCTTCATCGTCAAGGAAGAAACGGAAGGCATCAAACAAATTTGAGGATGACACAGTCAAAGGATTCCGGCGTATGAGAGACCTTATTGGATCAAACAGGACCCCGAAACAGAAGTCAAGTGCTGGTTCTTTTTCAAATGGGTATCATGATTTACCTCATCTTGAAAGTGGGCCAAGCTTCGGCTATGAGTTGCCTAGCACAAATGGAATAAACAAGAATAAGCAGTCTCATTCATTGACAAAAAGGAAACGCTCCAATATTGGTCAAGCTTATGAAAATTCAAGAAAGAAAGATAAGCGACGTCCTTTGTCAAAGTTATGTAAAGATTCAGCAGTGAAAGTTCCAACATATTGGGACGCTTCAGGACAGTCTTCTGTCCAGTCCCCTGGACACAAACTGTCGAACGTGTTTGAATCAAATTGGGGGGGATTTTCTTTGCCAGGAAATTTAAATTGTTCTTACAGCTCGGGCACTTCAAGTGTGGAGACTTTAGCAGATGCCTTATGTACTAGTCGCAATGGTGCTACCAAAGCTTCTAAACTAAAGGAAGCTGAAGTCTTGGACGGGACTGGGTTTCTTAGTGATGGCTGCTCTGATGATGATGATGAGTTTCTTGATGCTCACCGTACTATGGAGGATGATGTCACAGCAGAAGGTAAACAGATAGTACCGCTTCCTTAATTCCACTTTCAGTTGCTTTATACATTTAAGCACTGTGTTCAAGATGATGACCATCATATAGCGGATAATTAGATATGCAAGAAGTTATGTGTTTGGTTGTAATACTCTTTGAGCAACTTTTGAAATAGGGGTTTTGCCACACCAGGTTTTGTTATTATAAGCTGCTCCATGCTTTGTGATCAAGTCGACCATGTGTTAGAGGTGAATCCTGTACACATTGGCATGTTTCCTTTACCAGCCTGATCTTTCATATTTCTACCATATAGCTTTGGGATTTATCACATTTAGTTAAGTATGCACATTCTTTATTTCAATCTCTTATTCTTATGGAAGTTACTGATTATGTTGCAAATGGTGAATATCTGTTCAGTTTTTCACTATCTGAACTATCACAGAACGCACTGCTTAATGCTTCTCAACTGATCTTTTATCAGGCCATCTGCACACACATGGATCGTGTGCATCTGTAAAGGATGAGACCTTAAAAGGCAAGACACAAATTACTGACTATAGCAGAGAACACATACCCTTACTTCGTGATAATACAAGTTCCAAGAAGAAAAACATACAGGTAGCTCCAGTAAGCTGCAACATGGATGAAAGTTTGATGGTGGAACAGTATGGAAGGACAATAAAATGCAAGGAACAAGATGAAGATGTTACTGGGTTGGATGCACGAGTCGGAAGTGCTAGTGATCCTGGGAGTAGCATGAAATTTATGGGGCAACAATATTATGAAAGCGGACCCGAGCATGATGAGTCATTTGAAACTCTAAGCAACCATTCACACTCTGAAAAGGTTGGGGCAGCATCCCCATATTATGGGTCACCGCTTAAAGTAATACTGCCTGAGCAGAAACCTGATATGAAATCTACAAGATGCCATGTGGTAAAGCCAATGAAGAGTGTACAAGCAGACTATAAACTTTATGATGTTGAGTTGGCAGTCGAAGGAACCTACAAGGGCCACCGTGCACCTCTTGTTTCTCTGACAAGTAAATGGAACCGTAAACCTGTTATGGGGTTTCCTGTACCTGTTGTTGTTTTGGATGATAGTTGTCCTGTGGAAAGTAGAGATAATCACCATCTGGCAAAGAACAGTCTTACCAACTTGCTAAAGAGGAGCGAAGTTGCAGAACCGCGCCAGCCAAGATCGTCACATTCATCTAAATCAAAACTTGGTGGCCGTAAAAAGGTATCGGAGCATGATATGGATAAGTCCTGGCGGCCACATACCAAGAAATCAGCATCTTCACCAAGGAAAATGCGCAGGCTCTCATCTTTTGGCAGCAGACGTAGAGAAAGCTCAAACAGAAATACCGTAGTTCGGAAAATTGGCGGGCCAACTATTGCGTGCATCCCGGTTCGACTTGTTTTCAGTAGGATCAATGAAGCATTAAGCTTTCATGTGAGATCAGAGAACACTAGCTGAGGTGCTCTGCCAGGACTTAATTAAAGAGAGCCTCCGACCATACAATTTCTAGCTTTTCATGTACATTAGTCGCCATAATTTTTTAAAGCTTGATGCCTGGCATGTTTATATGACTATTATGTGCTTGTAATCCATAAGTGATGTAGGCAATTGTTACTTACCCACCGTGAGTGTTGGGTGAGACTTCCATGGTGGAAGGAAATAAGCAGCATCAGTAATTTTGCGCTGATGGTGTTGAACCAGGGAAGGAAATAAGCAGATGTAGTATTTCTTTTCGCTGATAGAAAACCTGGCAGTAACTTGGTTTAGATTGGTGGAGAAAACACCAATCAAGTTTCAAATTTAAATCTCAAGAAATTTCATTTGTACTAGCTGTAAGCAAATTGTTCTGCTACGACGAACTCCGGTAGCTGCCCATCGGTGACCTCATCGAGGGATGAGAGCTGGCCTCAACCCTCAAGCAATCACCCTAGAGCAAGTCCTCGTGATAAACCAAGGCGGTGCCGAAAACGTAGGTTGGATCGCGGCTACCACAAATAATGTCCCATATGTCGGAGAGGAGGCGGCTGCCGAGGCCGAACTACAGTTTCTCGTCACGCTCCTTGGAGGCCGCACGCAGGGCAACATTGGAGCACATCTCCAACTCCAGAAAGAGAAGAATGATGTCGCTGCAAGACATGACTGATGTCTTGAAACCAGCATGAGCGTTGCCATAGGACCACCTCGCCGTTGGACTTTCCAAACTCCGGGCTTGCAACCTGCAAGCAGCGGCCGCCATAGCCGTCCGACTTCACCTCGCCGTGGATCAACTAGATGGGGAGCTCATCGCCCCCTATAAACCTTGCTGTGCACCGCTGTCGAGCAGTAGGAGAACATTAGAGCAATTCCAACGAGCCGTTGTAGCACCCCTCGCCTGTCTTCGCCAGCAACGCTCCAAGCTCGCTACCTTGCTTGCCGGCCGCCTCCATGCCGACATGCCTATTACCTGGTTGGCTTCTTTCACCACGTCCACAAGGTGTTCTGACGTTTCGCCCGTAAAGTACAAATGGATAGTAGTGATAAGTACTTTTTCAACAACTTCATTTGCGATTAGGATGATTAGTCGTCCGACGATGAAGAGATTGTGTTTGCTACTTTGGTCGTCCATGACCACATTAATAAGGCAACGACCAATGTTCAGAGGCTCGACCCCGGGGTATGCTTCGATGTTGAATCGCAACAGAGAGAGCGACCATTGCCTACTATGGGAGGACTACTTCAAGTCCGCTTCCCCACTCTTCAAACACCACCTATTCCGGCGCCGCTTCCGGGATGGCTAGACATGTGTTTAATCGTATCCCGGAGAGGGTGGTGGCGTACGGTGATTATTTTGTATGCAAGGAGGATGCCCTGGGAAAGGTTGGCTTCTTCTCTTACCATAAATGCACTGCAGCTATTCAGATGCTTGCATACGGAATACCCGGTGATCTTATTGATGAGTAAGTCCGCATGAGCGAGTCTATGTGCCTAGAATCCATGTACAGGTTCCGCAAGGCTGTGGTAGTGATGTTTGGTCCGGAGTACTTCAGAGAGCCAACTGCTACAAATATAACCCGTTTGTTGACGATCAATGCAGATAGGGGCTTTTCGGGGATGCTTGGTAGCATAGATTGTATGCACTGAGAGTGAGAACTGTCCTTCTGCTTGGCAGGGGCAGTATAGGGGCCATGTAAAAGTTTGCACTGTCATACTTGAGGCCATGGCTTCACAAGATCTCTGGATTGGCACTTTTTTTCCGGCATGGCCGGCTCTCACAATGACATCAACGTGCTTCAACGCTCTTCGGTGTTTACAAGGCTTGTAGAAGGCAACTGCCCAGAGGTCAATTTTGAGATCAATGGGCACCGCTACAACAACCTAGCTGATGGTATCTATCCTTAGTGGACTACTCCTGTCAAGACAATCCCCAACCCATTAGGAGAGAAGAGGCAGAGATTTGCCCAAGCACAAGAGAGTGCAAAAAAGGATGTGGAGCGTGCTTTTGGTGTTCTTCAATCTCGATGGGGCATCATTCGGTATCCTGCTAGAACTTGGAGCGCCAAGAAGTTGTGGGTGGTGATGACTGCTTGTGTGATCAAGCACAATATGATCATAGAGGATGAGCGTGAGGATGAAATCTTTGATCAGGGGTTTCAATTTCTGGGTGGAAATGTTGTGCCTTAGCATGGAGGAGCGGCAATGTTTGCGCAGTTCACCAAATTTGACCATCAAATGCGTGATTGGGAAACTCACATTCAATTACAAGATGATTTGGTTGAGCATATGTGTGTTGGGAAATGTTGAATGGAAAACAAAAAAATTTCTACGCACACACAAAGATCTATCCATGGAGATGCATAGCAACGAGAGGGGGAGAGTGTGTCTACGTACCCTCATGGACCGTAAACGGAAGCGTTTCACAACGCGGTTGATGTAGTCAAATTTCTTCGCGCTTCAACCAACCAAGTACTGAACGCATGGCACCTCCGCGTTCTGCACACGTTCAACTCGGTGACGTCCCTCGCCTTCTTGATCCAGCAAGATGTCGAGGTAGTAGATGAGTTCCGTCAGCACGACGGCGTGGTGATGGTGATGGTGAAGTGATCTCCGCAGGGCTTCGTCTAAGCACTATGAAAATATGACCGGGGGTGTAAACGGTGGAGGGGGGTGCCGCACACGGCTAGGCAATTGTCTGGGGTGTTCTAGGCGCCCCCCTCATATTGTCCGAATCCTACTTGGGCTCCTGCCCTTGGCCGCGCCCCCTGCCATGTTTGTCGGTGGGGGAAGTGTTGTAGGGTGGAACCCTAAGTGGAGATATTTCACAAATTGGAGGGGAAATTGAAAGTGCAACTATCCTTAGGTGGTTTTGGTAATTCCTAACAACATATAGCTCATTGAGCTAACATTATTCCAAGATAAATATTTCAGGAAAAGCTCAATGGATGGCATGGCATGGATGAGAAAAGTGGACCCCTCAAAATACTAGGGATAACAGGATTTGCTCAAGCTCAAAGCTCAAGACTCTACATTTTATATTTTAGTGATCCAAGATCACATTGAGTCTATAGGAAAAGCCAATACTATCAAGGAGGGATGAGGTGTTGCTTAATGGCTTGCTTGCTCAAAGTGCTTAGTGATACGCTCCAAAACCCTCAACTACTTTCTCACATCCACATATGACCTAAACCAAAAGTCCAACTCGGCCCCACCGATTCTTTCTATCCGGCGCCACCGAGTTCAGATGTCATAGCCACTGCCACAAACCCTAGGCAAATCGGTCTCACCGATAGGGATCTCGGTCTCACCGAGATGGGATTGTAATCTCTCTGTTTCCCTTCATAACATTTCGGTCCTACCAAGATGAGCGATCGGTCCCACCGAGATTACAATGTAAACTCTCTATTTCCTTTTCGTAACATTTCGGTCCCACCGAAATGAGCGAACCGGTCCCATCGAGTTTACTTGACCAACTCCCTGGTTAGCTTATTACCAAAATCGGTCTCGTCGAGTTTGTGTAATCGGTCTCACCGAGATTACGTTATGCCCTAACCCTAACCATATCGGTCCTACCGAGTTGCATGTCGGTTCCATCGAAAATCCTAACGGTCACTAGATTTGCTGAATCGGTCCGACCGAGTTTCTCAATTCGGTCCCACCGAGATTGGTAAGTTGTGTGTAACGGTTAGTTTTTGTGTGGAGGCTATATATACCCCTCCACCTCCTCTTCATTCGTGGAGAGAGCCATCAGAACGAACCTACACTTCCAATACACATTTTGTGAGAGAGAACCACCTACCCTTGTGTTGAGACCAAGATATTCCACTCCTACCATATGAATCTTGATCTCTAGCCTTCCCAAGTTGCTTTCCACTCAAATCTTCTTTCCACCAAATCCAAATCCTGTGAGAGAGAGTTGAGTGTTGGGGAGACTATCATTTGAAGCACAAGAGCAAGGAGTTCATCATCAACACACCATTTGTTACTTCTTGGAGAGTGGTGTCTCCTAGATTGGCTAGGTGTCACTTGGGAGCCTCCGACAAGATTGTGGAGTTGAACCAAGGAGTTTGTAAGGGCAAGGAGATCGCCTACTTCGTGAAGATCTACCGCTAGTGAGGCAAGTCCTTCGTGGGCGACGGCCATGGCGGGATAGACAAGGTTGCTTCTTCGTGGACCCTTCGTGGGTGGAGCCTTCCGTGGACTCGTGCAACCGTTACCCTTCGTGTGTTGAAGTCTCCATCAACGTGGATGTACGATAGCACCACCTATCGGAACCACGACAAAAACATCCGTGTCTCCAATTGCGTTTGAATCCTCCAAGCCCTTCCCTTTACATTCTTGCAAGTTGCATGCTTTACTTTCCGCTGCTCATATACTCTTTGCATGCTTGCTTGAATTGTGTTAAGATTGCTTGACTTGTGCTAAGATAGCTAAAATCCGCCAAAGACTAAATGGGAAAAGGATAAGTTTTTATTTGGTCAAGTAGTCTAATCACCCCCCCTCTAGACATACTTCGATCCTACAAGTGGTATCAGAGCTTTGGTCTCCATTTGCTTTGATTTCCATAGCTTTTGGTAGTCATAGCCTTGGTTTCACAACCTAGGAGAGTATGGCGTCTAGCGAGGGAAACTATCACCGTAGAGGTCCTTACTTTGATGGTACTAATTTTGCTAGTTGGAAGCATAAGATGAAAATGCATATTCTTGGACATAACCCCGCCGTTTGGGCTATTGTGTGTATTGGCTTGCAAGGTGAATTCTTTGATGGGAGAGAACCGAATCGTGAAGCTACCGCGGAAGAGTTGAAGATGCTGCAATACAACGCTCAAGCTTGTGATATCCTCTTCAACGGATTGTGCCCCGAAGAATTTAACAAAATCAGCTGTCTTGAGAATGCAAAGGAAATTTGGGATAATTTGATTGATATGCATGAAGGTACCGACTCCGTCAAGGAATCCAAGTTGGATGTGCTTCAAAGTCAACTTGACAAGTTTAAAATGAAGGATGGTGAAGGTGTCGCTGAAATGTACTCTAGGCTTGCTCTTATCACAAATGAGATTGCCGACTTAGGAAGTGAAGAGATGACTGTCGGTGTCAAAACCGGCGGATCTCGGGTAGGGGGTCCCGAACTGTGCGTCTAGGCGGATGGTAACAGGAGACAAGGGACACGATGTTTTTACCCAGGTTCGGGCCCTCTCGATGGAGGTAAAACCCTACTCCTGCTTGATTAATATTGATGATATGGGTAGTACAAGAGTAGATCCACCACGAGATCAAGGAGGCTAAACCCTAGAAGCTAGCCTATGGTATGATTGTTGTTTGTCCTACGGACTAAAACCCTCCGGTTTATATAGACACCAGATAGGGTTAGGGTTACACAGTAGTCGGTTACAATGGTAGGAGATCTACATATCAGACGCCAAGCTTGCCTTCCACGCCAAGGAAAGTCCCATCCGGACACGGGACGAAGTCTTCAATCTTGTATCTTCATAGTCCAGGAGTCCGACCAATGGTGATAGTTCGGCTATCCGGACACCCCCTAATCCAGGACTCCCTCAGTAGCCCCCGAACCAGGCTTCAATGACGATGAGTCCGACGCGTAGTTTGTCTTCGGCATTGCGAGGCGGGTTCTTCTCCAAATTCCATATACTTGTCGAATAGTGTCCGACTTCTGATAAATGCTGCGCTCCTTGGCTTCCACGCCCAATAATGGCCATCTTCCACGTGTTTGAATGAATGCGAAAAGCCATGGTATTTTTACACTTATCCCCCTAGCTGCGCAAGTGAGCCGCCTATAAAAGGGACGAGGACCCAGATCTGAGTCGCACCATCCCCCCTCCGCGAGCTCTCATCGGAGTGCCTCTGACAAAAATCCATTCCATCATGGACAGTCGACGCGGCTCCTCCTCTCGCGCTCCCAGCCCTCAGCCTGGAAATTGGGAGAGATGCTCAGTCCCGCATAGCAAGCTAGTGATACTCCAAACCAAGGGATTTCTTCCCCCGGCCTTCATGGTTCCGGTTCGAGCCGGACTCGCCACCTATAAGGGCGGAAAGCAAGCGGAGAGTGTCCCCGATCCCTCCAAAGGAGAGCGGGTATGCTTTTTCTCTTATCTAGTAAGAGGACTCGGATTTCCAATTCATCCGTTTCTCCGGGGGCTCTTGGAGTTCTACGGCCTCCAGTTGCACCACCTTACGCCTGCCTCCATTTTGCACATCGCGGGCTTCGTGGCCCTTTGCGAACTGTTCTTGGGCATCGAGGCTCATTTTGCGATGTGGAAGAGATTATTCTGCCTAGTACCCCGTTCTCATGAGGGGTCAATATATCAAGTGGGCGGAGCCGAGCTATGGCGTATCGCCGGGACCGGATATCTATCCGAAACCCCGAAGAAGGCGTCCGAAGACTGGCCTTCGGAATGGTTTTATATAGAAGACGTCCCATTGCCGGATCCTATTCGGATCGGTCTCCCGGAGTTCAGCAATGCTCCTTTGAAGAAACGCCTGAGTTGGCGCCCGCGGAGCCCCCAGAGGGAAGACGACAGGGACGTCCTTTACCTGATGAGCCGGATAAGATTGTTGGCTCATGCCGGACTGACCATGATCGGTGTCATGGCCACATGTATTATGCGGGGTGCAACCGCCCAAAGATAGGGGCCACCCATGTGGGATTTCAACGGGAGGACGATGCCACTCGTCATGGCAGTAAGGGCCGGATCGGTCGCCGATCTAGTGAAGGTCTTGTCCGCGATGTATGTGGAGAAGAGGAAGATTTTCTCGCGCTACCCATTGAACGGATTTTCTATGAACTATCCTCGAAGCTGGGTAAGCGGACACTTCCTTTTGCACACCCGATCCGTATTCCCATGGTTAGGTATCTCATTTTGTGATTTCGACGCAGGAACTACGCCAGGCCGTAAAAGACATAAACAGCCTGCCTCCGCAACCCGAGGATCTGGAAAGGCTTCTCGATCCGGCCTCCCAAGAGGATTCGGACATATTGGTGGAGCTGATTGATGGGGTATATCATCAACTGAGCATCGATAATGCCTTGGTTGCCATTACGGCCGATTACCCCGGAATACTTCCAGCCTCACAGGTAACTGAGACCGAGGTCCCAATATTCTGATAATGACCCATCCGTGCTTATTTTTGATCATCGTATACTAATGGTGTTTCGCAGGGGTGCCTTCGAGGCAGGAGGCCGAGCCCGCGGCGGCTAGCCAACAAGGGGCAGCCCGGCCCCGCAGGCTAAAAAGAAGTGCGATCCGGATCGAAACTCCGCCGCAACGGTATGGCGCGTCACCATATTCCCTGTGATTGATTCTGGAAGGCGATTAACGCCGGTGCTCTTTTCAGAAAAGAGCGCCGCCGGACCGAGTCCCGAGAGGTTGCCAATCGAACCTCCGCCACCGTGCTCCAAAGCCGGGTCCAAGCGGCGAGCACGAGGCGCGGCGCCGATGCTCCGACGATGAGGATGCCGACAGATTGTCCGCCACCAACTCCGAGGTGGAGAGCGCCATGAATCATAGGCGCCGCCAGACAGTTCTTCGTGACGCATGTTTCTCCCAAGAGGCCTTGAATGCATTCAATTCGGGAGATGCGCACCTCCGTGCCGCTCAAGATGGTCTAGCCAGAGCCACGGAGCAGTATGTAAAGGACATACGAGTGAGAAAATTTAACAGTTATATATGCTAGTAGCCCCCGAGACTTAAAATAGTTAGAATAACTGATTTAAGGATCATTTGTTATGCAGGATCTTTCAAAAAAGAATACCCGACTGCCTCAGAGCTTGAAGAATGCAAGGCCCAACTTGAGGTCAAGACTAGCCGCCATGAGGGGAGCCACAGAGACCCCCTCGTAATATATGCTTCAAAAGATTAGCAGTTTGTGAAGTGCGACATGTGTGTAAATCTGACAATAATATTGCAGATGGCGCCGGACTAGATCCGGACAAGCAACAGCTCTTGCGCCGGTTGAAGGCCGGCGAGAATGTGCTTACAAGGGTGAGGCAAGAGAAAAACAATCTCCAAGATGCCCACACCCAGCTGGGTGAGGAACTAAAGGATGTTCGTGCCCAGCTGTCTGACTCCGTGAAGGAGAATCGGCGACTTCGTCGCGGCATTTATAGTAAGTGCTTGAGCGAACTTTGAAAAAGAGTTCGGCGAGGAAGTCATTAATGAGTTATGTCTCAGAGGTATGCTCACGGGTCGCCCTGAAGAGGAAATGCCCGGTTCTACGGGTGACCTTCTTCCCGAAGCTATTTCAACCGCACGAACGAAGTTCGGCAGGTGATGAAAGGCGCCGCCTGACCTTGTGGCCATCTATCTCCCTACCCAAGGCCTTGGAGAGCTTGTAGAGAAGCTTGTGGAGCACGGCGGCGCTCCGACTATGGAAGATATCGGCTCGTCGTCAAGGCGCCAGGAGGCTCGGGCCATGGTGAAGACGCTGTACACGAAGGCGGACCCAAATCACATACGAGGTCGGACTGTGGGGCCCGACGGAAGGAGATACCGTGAGCTTAGTGTACGGCCAAGTAGAGTTGGCTGCAAAGTATTCCCAGCAGGATGTAAACTAGACAGCCTATTAGACGGCATTGAAGAGGAATACAATCACCAATTTGACTATGTAATTTAAAATGACATGTAAAATGCCTTCTAGCCGGATTGTAGATCGCTTGTCGAGCGGACCTTTTCGCTTCAACCTCGGGACCCAATAGTCCGGAGTGTGTCTCGAATACCTCGCGGTTATGTAAAAACCGGGCATGCGTGGAGACCAAGCGAGGGGTCATGAGTGCTTTATCGCATAAGTGCCCAACTAGTTATGTTATATTACATGGTTAGTAAGAAACATCTTCCAGAAGAATAGTTCCGTTAGGGGTTCCTTTCTCGGGAGGCATGCCCTAAAGTGCATGTCCGGACTGCAAAAAAGCGTAAAAGCATGTGGGGCAGATAAATGAAAATGAAAAATCGCTTTTAGTTCACCGATCAATATTCCCTTAAGAACGCTAGCTTTCGGCCCACGCTCGAGGTACACGTCCGCTGACCAGCGGTAATAATCGCAGAGGTGCTCCTTTACCACCTAGCCGAACAATCGGGAACGAGGGGTAAGCACAGAGCCAGCAACCCAGCTTGGCCAAAACTTAAGTCATATCGATGCATATAATGGTGAATAAAAGGTACATGCGAAGTGTGACACGTGTTGGGCATAAAGCCCGTATAAATAAGCTTCTGTTAGAGAAGCCCCCAGGTATAATGAGCGCGGATAGCGCGTCAAGTGTGTGCGAACAATGCACAAACGAGCCATGAACGGCTTTGGAAAAAGGGAGGGAGAAGGAGAAAAATAAAAGACAACTTAAAATATAAAATATAGACGGAGTAAGGAGACGAACTCAGAATCCGGCGCTAGGCGTAGAATCTTCGGAGACGGGCTGCGTTCCATGGGTTCGGCTCGAGTCGGTTATCCGATGTGTTTCGCAGACGGTACGCTCCGCCGGTCATGACTTGGTCAATGATGAAGGGACCCTCCCATTTGGGCTTGAGTTTGTCCTTTTTCTTGTCCGGCAGGCGTAGAACTAGTTCGCCAACGTTGTAAGCTTTGGCCCGTACTTCCCTGCTTTGATATCTTCGAGCCTGTTGTTGATAGAATGCGGAACGAGCTTTTGCCACGTCACGCTCTTCCTCCAAGACGTCCAAGCTGTCCTGCCGATCTAGCTCGGCTTCTATTTCTTCTTACATGTGCACGCGAGGTGAGTCATGAATTATGTCGCAGGGCAAAACTACCTCTGCGCCGTATACCATAAAAAATGGTGTGAATCCGGTAGTGCGATTCGGCGTGGTCCGCAGCCCCCAGAGTACGGAGTCGAGCTCCTCTACCAAGTGCGTGTTAGATTCCTTGAGGGACCGCACTAGTCTGGGTTTAATGCCGCTCATGATTAGACCGTTTGCTCGCTCGACTTGACCGTTAGTTTGGGGGTGATAGACTCAAGCGTAGTCGAGCTTGATGCCCATGTTTTTGCACCGAGTTTAACCTCATCGGCCGTGAAGTTCGTGCTGTTATCGTGATGATGCTATGGGGACGCCGAACGGTGTACTACCCCGATATGAAGTCTATCATCGGTCCGGATTCGCCGCCTTTACTGTGCTTGGCCTCTATCCATTTGGTGAATTTATCCACCATGACCAATAAGTATTTTTGCTTGTGGGTTCCTCCTTTAAGGGGTCCAACCATGTCAAGCCTCCAGACCGTGAAGGGCCAGGTGATGGGTATAGTTTTGAGGGCGGTGGGTGGCATGTGGCTTTGATTAGCAAAGAGCTGGCAACCGACGATCGTTGGACTAAGTCCCGAGCATCGCCCCGGCCGTCGGCCAATAAAATCCTGTAGAGAAGGCCTTGCCTACAAGGGCCCGGCCGCGACATGGTGCCCACCCAGTCCGCATGAATTTCAGCCAGAGATTCCGCCTTCCTCTTCGGAGATACACCTTTGAAGGACTCGGTTGTGCTTTTCTTATAAAGCTCTCCTCATGGACCTTATAGGCTTTAGACCGCCAAGACTATGCAGCGGGCCTCGTTTTGGTCTCGGAAGTTCCTGCCTAGTTAGGTAGGCTAGGAATGGTTCATCCACGGGCGATGACTGCCATAATTTCGTGGGCTGATGGTGTTATTTCGCATGGACCACCAACTATGTCGGAATGTTCGTGTGGGCAAGTGCGGTTGGGTCCGGGTTGTTATTTCCGGACTCTCCCTCCCATAGTACGGATGGCTTGAAAAGCCTCTCTAGGAAGATATTGGGGGGGGACGGCATCGCGCTTTGCGCCAATGCGTGCCAACACGTCTGCTGCCTAGTTGTTATCCCGGGCTATATGGTGAAATTCAAGCCCCTCAAACCAAGCTGACATTTTTAGGACGGCATTGCGGTAAGCTGCCATTTTCAGATCCTTGGCATCAAAGTCCCCATTTATTTGGGATATCGCGAGGTTCAAATCCCCGTGCACCTCTAGGCGTTGAATACCCATGGAGACTGCCATCCGAAGACCATGTAGAAGGGCCTCGTATTCGGCTGCGTTGTTGGAGTCCGTGTACATTATTTGAAGTACGATTGATCTGATCTCCGGTTGGGGACGTGAACGATGCAGCCCCCGTGCCGCCAACATTTTGGAGCCGTCAAGTGCATGATCCGGTTTGAATATGCGCCTGCATTTTAGGGAGTTCGCTTCATCCATTCGGCGATGAAGTCAGCCAAAACTTGCGACTTAATAGCTCGCCGTGGCTTGTAGGTTATGTCGAACGGAGGAGCTCAATGGCCCACTTAGCAATCCGCCCGCTGCGTCGCGGTTGTTTATAATGTCATTAAGGGTACTTCGAGGCTACCGTTATCGAACACTCTTGGAAGTAGTGTCGCAGCTTCCGGATGCCATGAACACCGCAGATGCTATCTTTTGATAATGCGGTACCGTGACTTGCATGGAGTTAGGACAAGTGGACACGTAGTAAACTGGTTTTTGAGAGGGAACTTGTGTCCGTCCGTTTCTCTTTCGACAACGAGCACCGCACTTACAACTTGATGGGTTGCTGCGATGTATAATAGCATTGGTTCGCCCATGTTGGGCGCGGCCAGGACCGGATTTGTTGCCAATATGGCTTTGATTTCTTCGAGTCCGGCCGTGGCAGCATCCGCCCACTGAAGTGTTCGGTGCGCCGAGGAGGCGATAAAGGGTAATGCCTTTTCTCCTAAGCGGAGATAAAGCGCTTAGAGCTGCCATGCATCCGTCAATTTTGTATTTGTTTGAGGTCTTTGGGGATATCCAATTGTGACAGAGCTCGGATCTTGGCTGGGTTTGCTTCAATTCCTCTACCGGATACAATGAAGCCCAAGAGCTTTCTGGCTGGTACGCCAAAAACACATTTTTCCGGGTTGAGCTTGATGTCATATGTTCGGAGATTATCGAATGTGAGCCTCAAGTCATCGACTAGGGTTTCGACATGCTTGTATTTGACGACCACATCGCTCACGATGCCTCCACCGTTTTGCCGATCTGGTTTGCCGACATGTCCAATCATGCGCCGATATGTTGCGCCGCGTTTTTGAGCCCAAAGGGCATTGTGTTGAAGCAGAATGGGCCGATGGAGTGATGAATGCCGCTGCGGCTTGGTCTGGCTCGCCATCTTAATTTGGTGGTAGCCGGAGTATGCGCCAAGGAAACACAATGAATCGTGTCCTGCGGTAGCGCCGATAATTTGATCGATGCGGGGAGGAAGGGATCCTTTGGGCAAGCCTTGTTAAGGTCTTTAAAATCGACACATAGGCGCCAGGATTTGTCCTTCTTGGTACCATTACCAGGTTTGCTAGCCAGTCCGGATGTTTAATATCTCGATGAATCCAGCCTCCAATAGTTTGGCTAGCTCCTCTCCCATGGCCTGTCTCTTGGGTTCGAGAAACGCCAAGAGCTTGTTTGATGGCTTGAATCCTTTTAGGATATTTAGGCTGTGCTCGCCACCGGGCGGGATTCTGGCATGTCGAAGGGTGCCGTGCAAAATGTCCCAATTTTCGCGTAGGAATTTTCAGAATGCGCGCCCACATCGGGGTTTAATTGTGCCCCGATGGAGGCCGTTTTTGTAGGGTCTGTTGGATGGACTTGGAATTTGACTATTTCGTCTGCCGGTTTGAAAGAGGTGGACTTGGATCTCTTATCGAGTATCACGTCGTCCCTGTCCACAGTGGAGCGCAACGCAGTGAGTTCCTCTGCCGCTAGGGCTTCAGATAGTGCCTCAAGGGCAAGTGCGGCTGTTTTATTTTTGGCGCGGAGTGCTATGTCCGGGTCACTAGCGAGAGTGATAATTCCGTTGGGTCCGGGCATTTTGAGCTTCATGTACCCGTAATGGGGTATGGCTTGAAAAATTGTGAATGCCTCTCGCCCTAATAGAGCGTGGTATCCGCTGCTGAATGGGGCCACTTGGAATGTGACCTCCTCAGACCTATAATTGTCCGGCGTGCCGAACACCACATCTAGTGTGATCTTTCCTGTACAACATGCTTCCTGACTGGGGATTATTCCTCTAAAGGTTGTGCTGCTTCGTTCAATGCGGCTCCGGTCTATTTCCATTTTTTGAAGGGTTTCCTCGTAGGTGAGGTTTAATGGCTGCCGCCGCCCATGAGTACCTTGGTAAGGCGAAGCCGCCCACTATTGGACCGAGGACCAATGCGGCCGGTGCTCGGGCTGTTCGAATTTAGGTTAAATCAACGGCATTAAAGGTAATAGCCGTGTCACCCATGGATTTATTGTTGCTATCTCGTAGACTTCGCAAGGTTATGGAGTGTTCGCTTCGCATATTATTGGATGCGAAAGTCTCAAGACTGTTAATACCGTCATCGGTATTGTTGGGCTGGTGCTCGAGCTAAAAGCTCTTCGCCACTTTTGGCCACCTGCCGTAGTATCCAACATGCTCTAAGGCTATGAGTTGGAGTGGCGCCCTACGTGCTATGAATTTTGAAGGGTCCATTGAGCCATCCCTCCAAAGACGGTTCCATGCCCTTTGGGGGTTTTTTGCTTTTTGGTATGTAACCCAGGTGCCTGGTGATAATGCACCCTTTTATTTCGGACTAGGGCCGTATTCGGGGCGGATTATCCCAAAATTTGATTTCGGTTTTCCAGCGCCTCCATCGCAAGAAGATTTTCATACTATGGACGCCAAGTCACGAGCGTGTAATTTCACGACGACTTATGGCGTTCAGGATTCCCTTGTCCGTGCAATTATTGCAGAAGAATGAAATTGCGTCCCCCTCGCGGCAGTCCTTTATCCTGTCCATAACCAGGAGGAATCTGGCCCAGTAATGATGTACTGTTTCGCCGGGCTCTTGCCGGATTTGGGATAGATCGCTTATGTTTGGGTGGGCGGGTGGAACTAAATTCCGAACCCCGTCCGATCTAAGATTCAGGGGCCAAGAAGTTTCCGAA
This sequence comes from Aegilops longissima, assembly GCA_021605205.1. Lineage (NCBI taxonomy): Eukaryota > Viridiplantae > Streptophyta > Magnoliopsida > Poales > Poaceae > Aegilops > Aegilops longissima. The sequence continues at coordinate 354,711,584 of CM038678.1, read as the reverse complement.
CTTGGAAGCTTGTGTTTTTGGAGGTTGCCCAATGAATCTAGCCTACTGCCTGACTTTAAGTTTAGGGCTTGAGCGGTGTCCTCCCCTCCGCGGGAATCCGGCATGGAGGGGTCAGGAATCCGGACATAGCTAGTCCTTAAGGTAGGAGAAGAGTCGCCATATTGTTCCTCTACCACGACAACGTGGTGGGTAGCCTGGGGAGAGTTGATCTCTCTCAGATCGGTTTTAGGCCCAATCTGATCGTAGTCTGTAGCGACTCCTAGGGCGGCGATGCGATCCAAGAGCTCGTTTAAGGAAGAGAGCTCCATCGGATCTAACTACTGCTCGGCAAGTTCCGAGTTAACGTTAAGATTGCTTTCGATGACCCGAGAAGTCATCATCGGCGCGGCGGCCGAACAGGCGTTCATAAGAAAACCGCCTAGCCGGAGAGTTTGGCCAGTGGCCAAAGCTCCTTTAGCAACAGTGCCGTCTTTAAAGACGGGATGAGGCATCCTTCCTGATAGCAACGACACAGAGGAACTCTCAATGAAGGCACCAATGTCGGTGTCAAAACCCGCGGATCTCGGGTAGGGGGTCCCGAACTGTGCGTCTAGGCGGATGGTAACAGGAGACAAGAGACACGATGTTGTTACCCAGGTTCGGGCCCTCTCGATGGAGGTAAAACCCTACTCCTGATTGATTAATATTGATGATATGGGTAGTACAAGAGTAGATCTACCACGAGATCAAGGAGGCTAAACCCTAGAAGCTAGCCTATGGTATGATTGTTATTTGTCCTACGGACTAAAACCCTCCGGTTTATATAGACACCGGATAGGGTTAGGGTTACACAAGTCGCCATAATGGTAGGAGATCTACATATCCGTATCGCCAAGCTTGCCTTCCACGACAAGGAAAGTCCCATCCGGACACGGGACGAAGTCTTCAATCTTGTATCTTCATAGTCCAGGAGTCCGGCCAATGGTGATAGTTCGGCTATCCGGACACCCCCTAATCCAGGACTCCCTCAATGACCGATAGATTCATCATCAAGAAGATCCTAAGAGCTTTGGATGGAAAATATGACACCGTGTGCACATTGATCCAAATGATGCCCAATTACAAAGATCTCAAGCCAACGGAAGTCATTGGAAGAATTGTTGCTCATGAGATGTCACTCAAGGATAAGGAGGAACTTCACAACAAGTCAAGTGGTGCTTACAAAGCCTCATGTGAAGCCCCCACATCATCAAGTGAGAAACAAACCTTCAATAAACAATTGAGCTTAATGGTGAAGAACTTCAACAAATTCTACAAGAGTAGAAGCAAAGAGAGAAGCTCCAAGTCAAGGTCCTACAATGACAAAAGATCTTCTAGTCGAGAGCGTAATTGCTACAATTGTGGAAGACCCGGACACTATTCAAATGAGTGTACGGCCCCCTACAAAAGAAGAGAAGATTCTCCCAAAAGGAGAAGTAGAAGAGAAGAATCATCACCAAGAGAGAGAAGGAGTAGAGATGATCGTTATGAACGAAGAAAATCCCGGAGAAGGAAGGATTCAGAACGGAAGGACAAGCCGTCAAGGAGCTACACAAAATGAAGACATCAAGCTCATGTTGGTGAATGGGTATCTGGCTCCGACTTCGACAATCACTCCGAGAGAAGCTATCACTCCGACTCCGAATATACTCAAGATGAAGGTGTTGCCGGTCTAGCACTTGTGTCAACCAACTCCTACGAAATATTTGATTCACCAAATGAAGGAATTGGAAGATGCTTCATGGCCAAAGGTCCAAAGGTATCACACCCCGAGTATGTTGATTTCAATAGTGATGAAGATGACTTGATAGGTGATGATGATTTACTTGTTGACAACTCTAGTGATGAATACTAGGATGAAACGTCAATTAATCATGCTAATCAAGATAAAACGAATGACAATGATAAGGAGAATATTGAGTCTCTAACTAAAGAACTAAACACTCTTAAGTTAGCTCATGAAACTATCTTAGGATATCATCGAGAACTTTTAAGGACTCATGAGAAGTTACGCTTTGAAAAGCTCAACCTTGAGCAAGAGCATGAGTTCTTAAAGGCAATCAATGATGATCTTCACAAGAAAAGTTCTTCTTACATTGCCAAGCGTTTACTCTTATCTACTTACATGCCTCAAGTCAAGTCTAGTAACAAGAACAAGAAGGATTCTTCGTCTAGTAGTAACAATAATCATGCTAAATCCAATGTTGTTGCTTCTAGTAGTTCTCTTGATTCCACTAATGATTCTCTTAGCCAAGTTACACTTGAGCAAGAGAATAGCTTATTGAAGGGAATTATAGAGAAAGGTGTTTACAAGAGCCTTGCAGGGAGTAAGCAATTCGAGGAAATTATACGCAAGCAAGGAAGGCACTGGAAGAACCAAGGTGTTGGTTTTGAACGAAAGTTCAATGCCAATGGAGTTGAGTGGGAAGAAGATCAATACCCCAAGACGAATTTTGTTCCTCAACAAGAGAAGTATGATCCTACTTATTTCAAAGGGACACAAGCTCAAGATGATCTTCCACCACAAGACCACAAGGAAAAAGGCAAGGAAAATCTTCAAGAAGAAATTGATGCATTTGAAGAAGCTCCTAAGGCCTTGGTCAAGCCGGTTCCCAAGACTACATCAAGTTCCACTTCATCAAGTACGACTACAACTCCGAGGATTCCCATCAAGATGATGTGGATCCCGAAGAAGAAGAACTAGAGAGTTCTTGAGGGTGACTCCGCTAACATATTTCACTCATATCATTTTGGCAATAACAAGTGCAATCAACCTCCACATCTTGCACTAGTTCAAGGAGTCACAAACCCTCTTGTTGGTAAGACAAGGGGCAAGGTAACCTAATGCTCTCATAGACATCATCTTGTGTGTGCATCACTCTATGTCTATGGATATCTTTGTTTGTTCCTTGTGGGACTAACCCGTGTAGGTATTGAAAGTGCAACTCACTCCAAAGGATTGCTCCAAATGATCTACATCAACATTGAGCATCCACATCTTCATCACCTACATGAAGTCATCATCGACAAAACCCAAGGTTAGTTCATCCCTCTTAGGGGGGATCTCACATCTAGGGGGAGCTTTACTCTAATAATTGAGTCAAAGTAACTCTAATGGTGTGAACACATCAATGCATTATGTAAAAGTGGTAACCTCACTTGAGCTTAAACGATGAGTAAGACCTATGATCAAATGTTCTCATTTGACTCCTAAGTCAATATACTCATATATAGATGACCTAGTCATCGCCAATTGCTTGATAGATGCTAGAATTGCTTGTGCATGCTTCACCACATATTTCATTTGCCATTTTATTGTGTGAGCATGTTGGTTGCATATTTTACTCATTCGAGGACATCCACTTGTTGTTTTGATTGATTATTTTCTTTTTCTTTTGCCAAGTGGATGGACAAGAATGCCTAAGAACCTTCTCTAGCTATCTATGCTTTTCTCGTCTCAAACTCTATTCATGATGCATCATAAAATTTGATCAAGTCAGATTCGAACCACTCTGTGTGAGTAGCACTCGGAGTCCCCGACTCGTCATAGACTTAAACTTCCCAAACTTCTTTGTGCGTTTCGGTCTGACCGATACATCCATTTCGGTCATACCGAGATCACTAAGTTGATCTAGGTTTTCAATCTCGGTGCAACCGATTTGAACTTTTTGGTCACACCGAGTTGTTCCACTCGGTCACACCGACAGTGTCGGGCTATATATACCCACGGGCAAAATTTTGGAAATTTTCTCCGAAATCCTTCGCCCGCGCTCAGCCCGCTTTGCCTCCAGGGTCTCCGGATCGTCCTCCTCGTCGCCAGCCCGCTTTTCCTCTAGGGTCTCCGGATCGTCCTCCTCGTCGCCAGATGCCTCCTGCCGCTGGTCTTCGCCGCCGTCAACGAAAATCATCCCCACCGTTGCCGCCGTAGCGAGTTCATCGCCGAACTAGGGTATGAACTCGATCACTGTGCTATCCCTATCTGATTCCTAGCACATTGTGTTCGCCATGAATCTTGCCACGATTGGAACTATCTTATCCAGTCAAAACACTCCATAGATTAGAGATGAATTGAAAATTTAGGGTTAGGTTTCCGCCGAAACCATCTCGGACCAACCGAGTTGTAGAACTCGGTACCACCGATTCGGCTAAGGCCATTGCACATGTAATTTTCGGTCTGACCAAGAATTGCAAATCGTTGTAACCGAGTTCAGGACTTTGTGAAACCCTAGCAGTCTCGGTGCCACCGAACCGTGACTCGGTCTGACCGAGTTCACTAGTTTAGGTTCCAAAAGCTGCTTCGGTATCACCGAGTTTACAAATCGGTAGATCTGAAATGCTTTCTGTGGAAAACTAAAACTAAGTTTTTGACTCATTCTTTTGCAAAAACCTCTGTATTTTGTGATGCTCATCCACTCTATCTCATCTATATCTATTCACAGGGTCTATTGTCAGTGTTTGCAATATGTCTGATCAAAGTGATAGCCAGAACAGGGAAGAGGAGCAGGTTCACATGAGTGAGGGCACTAGTCCCTCTAGCAGCTATGATGAGGGCAGCAGGAGCACCCCAAGCAACCTACCCAAAGCTGCCACCAGAGCCAGAAAGAAGAGAACCTCAGAATCTGAGGATGAAGACTATGTGGCTGTTGAGGATGAGGCCACTTCCAAGAAGGTGCTCAAGAAAGAATATAGGTCAGCTGCAGCAACTAAGCCAGGTCTGAAGATCAAAAGGCCAGCAGGAAGACAGCCCATGTCTAAAGCCAGAGCCTCCACTCAAGCATCTTTGGAAGCTGAACCCAAAGAGGCTGCTGCAGAAGGGAAGAAGAGGAAGGAAAGGGTCAAGAAGACCATGGCGGGGTAATTGGAAAGCCTTCCATGATGGAAGAGGAGGAAGAAGAAGAGGATGTTGCACCAGCACCCAAAGCTCAAGCTTATGGGTGATGCCATTAGGTCGTGGGCTGCTTCATCAAAGCCCAAAGTAGCACCCAAGGCTGCCTCCAAACCCAAGATCGCACCCAAGAGGAGTACGAAACATCCCATTCTTTGAGAAGAACAAGGCCCCAAAGGTTCAAGCTATTCTGGTCAAGAACAAGATGATGAGTCACATGTTTTGATAAAATTGAAGCCAAAATTCCAGATCACAATGATGCTCATCCAGTAGCTGAGAACATGAAGATCAGGAAGGACTCAGGATTGAGGCTATGGAGAGAGTCAAATCCATATGCCACCAGAAGGAGAACTGCTGTAGACTACAGGTTCCACACAAAGGAACAACATGACTTCTATGAGACAATTCTGCTGGACAAGAAGCCAATAGTGTGTGACATGAGATGGGTGAACTGGGAATACATCAAGGAGAATGAATAACACTATCCTGGTGTGTATGAAAGCTTCAGTGCTTGTGGAGTGGCAGACTTTGTTGGGCAGAAGCTCACAAAGTGGAATGATGAGCTAATAATGCAATTCTACTCCACAACACACTTCTATCCAGATGGCAGGATAGTATGGATGTCTGAAGGTACTAGGTACCAATCATCAATTGAAGAATGGGTTAGTCTGATCAATGCACCTAAGGAGGAAGAGGATGACCTGGATGTCTATGCCAAGAAGAAGATGGATCACAACACTATGGCACATATGTACAAGGAGATCCCAGATGCTGCTATAGAATCACACAAGTTTGGATCAGTACATTACCTTCTGTCAGGACTGCCAACAATCAACTGGATCCTCAGGCACACTCTCTTGCCCAAGTCAAGTGATCACAACATGATCAGAGGCCATGCAATAAATCTGCTACACTTATTTGATGTGCCACAAAAGTTCAAGGTCATGAGTCTTATAGTTGAAACTATCAAGAGGACAGCTGCTGGCCAAAAGAGAAGTTGTGGGTATGCCCCACAGATCCAGGAGCTGATTAACTCCAAGATGGGCACTGTCACATACTTGTTGGACAAGAAGCACATGCCTATCTATCCAGACTTTGAGGACAACCAAGTGGTTATGAATGAAGATGAACCATCTTCTGTGCAAGCACAAGCAAAGAAGGAGAAGGCAAGGACTGAGAAGGCTTCCAAGATGCCAACAATGGAAGAGGCATCTCAGTACTTCTTGAAGAGCAAACAGGATCAACTTGGCTACTTGATTGCATCCACTCCGAGGATTGAGAAGGGGCTGGCCACCTTGACTCAAAACCAGGAGAGCCTCGAGAGGATCATGTAGCAGAAGTTCTACGACATGGATGTGAAGGTAACTGAGATCCAGTCTGTTGTTGAGCAACTTCAGGATGATATGCAGGAGAGGAAGGGCAAGACAACCACTAAGGCATTTGCCAAAGTGCCTAGAGCTCAGAGGTCAGCTGCAGTGCCAGTGACAGACACCAGAGCCACTTCACCTGCACCAGCTACAGCTTCAGTGCCACCAGCTCCAGCACCTACTCCACCAGCTCCATCTACATCAACTGATGCCTTCGTCCCTGGAGTTCTGTTTACACCACCTCCTGAAGATCAAGCCTGAGAGACGATTTAGTGCTATGCATTTTCTATGAACTTTTTGGTAACTTGTTGCCAAAGGGGGAGAAAAATGTATAGATCATAGGCTTCTAGAGAGAGCGTTGCTTTTTATTCTCTCTTGCTTTGCTGGTTGAACTTTATTTGCTTAATTGAGATACTTTCTGTCTGTGTGATACTTGGATGATCATGTGTTTGATCATATGCTACATTAATGCTTGTTGGATGCCATTATCCTTTTATCTCTATATGATCATTCACTTTGCTTGGTGATGAGTGCATGTGTTCTATTGTTATCATTTTGAGCGCTCCACCAAGATGTATGTGACATGGAAGAGTAACCCATGAGCCCAACTCTTTGTGCATTTGCAGTCCAAAGCAAATCTTAAACTATGCACAAATTTAGGGGGAGCTCTTGCTTATCACATACTTCTCAAAGCGACAATGTTTTTCACTCTTATTATCACTTGTCGAAGCTTTGATCTATATGTTGTCATCACTTACCAAAAAGGGGGAGATTGAAAGTGCAACTATCCCTAGGTGGTTTTGGTAATTCCTAACAACATATAGCTCATTGAGCTAACATTATTCCAAGATAAATATTTCAGGAAAAGCTCAATGAATGGCATGGCATGGATGAGAAAAGTGGACCCCTTAAAATACTAAGGATAAAAGGATTGGCTCAAGCTCAAAGCTCAAGACTCTACATTTTATATTTTAGTGATCCAAGATCACATTGAGTCTATAGGAAAAGCCAATACTATCAAGGAGGGATGAGGTGTTGCTTAATGGCTTGCTTGCTCAAAGTGCTTAGTGATACGCTCCAAAACCCTCAACTACTTTCTCACATCCACATATGACCTAAACCAAAAGTCCAACTCGCCCCACCGATTCTTTCTATCCGCGCCACCGAAGTTCAGATGTCATAGCCATCGCCACAAACCCTAGGCAAATCAGTATCACCGATAGGGATCTCGGTCTCACCGAGATGGGATTGTAATCTCTCTGTTTCCCTTCGTAACGTTTCGGTCCTACTGAGATGAGCGATCGGTCCCACCGAGATTGCAATGTAAACTCTCTGTTTCCTTTTTGTAACATTTTGGTCCCACCGAAATGAGCGAACCGGCCCCACCGAGTTTACTTGACCAACTCTCTGGTTAGCTTATTACCAAAATAGGTCTCACTGAGTTTGTGTAATCGGTCTCACCGAGATTACGTTATGCCCTAACCCTAACCATATCGGTCCTACCGAGTTGCATGTCGGTCCCACTGAAAATCCTAACGGTCACTAGATTTGCTGAATCGGTCCGACCGAGTTTCTCAATTCGGTCGCACCGAGATTGGTAAGTTGTGTGTAACGGTTAGTTTTTGTGTGGAGGCTATATATAACCCTCCACCTCCTCTTCATTCATGGAGAGAGCCATCAGAACGAACCTACACTTCCAATACACATTTTCTAAGAGAGAACCACCTACCCTTGTGTTGAGACCAAGATATTCCACTCCTACCATATGAATCTTGATCTCTAGCCTTCCCAAGTTGCTTTCCACTCAAATCTTCTTTCCACCAAATCCAAATCCTGTGAGAGAGAGTTGAGTGTTGGGGAGACTATCATTTGAAGCACAAGAGCAAGGAGTTTATCATCAACACACCATTTGTTACTTATTGGAGAGTGGTGTCTCCTAGATTGGCTAGGTGTCACTTGGGAGCCTCCGACAAGATTGTGGAGTTGAACCAAGGAGTTTGTAAGGGCAAGGAGATCGCCTACTTCGTGAAGATCTACCGCTAGTGAGGCAAGTCCTTCGTGGGCGACGGCCATCGTGGGATGGACAAGGTTGCTTCTTCGTGGACCCTTCGTGGGTGGATCCCTCCGTGGACTCGCGCAACCGTTACCCTTTGTGGGTTGAAGTCTCCATCAACGTGGATGTACGATAGCACCACCTATCGGAACCACGACAAAAACATCCGTGTCTCCAATTGCGTTTGAATCCTCCAAACCCTTCCCTTTACATTCTTGCAAGTTGCATGCTTTACTTTCTGCTGCTCATATACTCTTTGCATGCTTGCTTGAATTGTGTTAATATTGCTTGACTTGTGCTAAGATAGCTAAAATCTGCCAAAGACTAAAATTGGGAAAATGATAAGTTTTTATTTGGTCAAGTAGTCTAATCACCCCCCTCTAGACATACTTTCAATCCTACAAGTGGTATCAGAGCTTTGGTCTCCATTTGGTTTGATTTCCATAGCTTTTGGTAGTCATAGCCTTGGTTTCACAACCTAGGAGAGTATGGCGTTTAGCGAGGGAAACTATCACCGTAGAGGTCCTTACTTTGATGGTACTAATTTTGCTAGTTGGAAGCATAAGATGAAAATGCATATTCTTGGACATAACCCCGCCGTGCAGGAAATGAGAATCCTAATCCACACACTACTGCAGGATGCTGCTAACGCGACACTACGATCAGAGACCCTTTGCAGAAACTATGTGCAATGCAATAATTGCAAACAATGATGTAAAGAAAATGTCAAAAAGATGCAAACGTTTGCGATGGAGGAGCCATCAAGCACGGTTCCGACTTTAGTTGCTTGTGCGATGTAGGGCACATGATTGATCCATTCGAACTGTTTGCGATGAGGCAGAACAATAGAAATGGGCAGCCATATCAATGTGTGTGCAATATACGACATATAGTTCGCTCCGATGAACTGTTTGCTATTAGGGAGTGCAACAGAAATGATTAGCCAGATCAAGGTGTGTGATATACGGATAAGGTTCACTCGGACGAACTATTTTCGATTAGGGAACACAACAGAAACGATTCAACTTAACAAGATGTGTGTGATATGTGGCATACATTTCACATGGATGAACTGTTTGCGATGAGCCAAAAGAACACAAATGAGTCGTGTAAACAAGATGTGTGTGATACGCGGCAAACAGCCGACTCGGATGAACTGTTTATGCGAGAAATTACAAACACGACAGTTAATACTGCTTAGTTAGGTAATGCGATTCGTGTGTACAAAAACTTTGAAAATGCAAACTAGTTGCTTGCGGTGGCTAGGAGTATCGCACACGATGCGTCTGCGAGTACTCATGTGCGATGATTAGTATGTTACACATACGTTTCCTTATGTTAGCACGTGTGTGAATTTGCAATATGGACAGTTAATATGAAAATGCCTTCTGGACATCGGGCACACGCTTAAACTCAATGAACTGTGTACGATACTATTACTTTCCATGAAAATTTAAGAACTTGGCTAACAACATTTGAGTAACATACATATAGTGGTTACACTATTCGACAAAAGGAGGATCTTCATAACACGGTTTTGGCTACCATATGGTCCATATCTACATAATTAATATAGTAACAACTATCACATTTTAAGAGGCTGAGGGCCAACAACCATATGGTCCATATCTATACATTTAACATAGAAACATCTAGCACATTTTAAGAGGCTGAGGGCCAACAACCACAACTATCCACTAGAAGCAGCTTGATCACGGCGACTCTACATCTCGTCAATGAAAAGGAAGAGCGCTCCCGTGCCTTGGTAGAGCATGAGTAGAACAATGTCTGCAGTTTTCCAATATGGATGCATTGCCACGACAAGAGAGAACTTGTTAATTTGAATGGTTCCATTTCTGCAGGAAATGCAGTACCTTGCAATCACTTTGGCGTTATTAGCAGACACAAGTGTAATTCGACCACGCCAGGAAATCGATCCAGGAACTGCTACAATGGACAATTTCGTTGAAATGTAGAATAAAACAAATTGTAACATATCGTTGAATATATATATATATATATATATATATATATATATATATATATATATATATATATATATATATATATATATATATATATATATATACTCCTCCGTTTCTTTTAGTCTGCATATAAAGTTTGGTCAAAGTCAAGCTTTGTAAAGTTTGACTAACTTTATATTAAAAATATCAACATTGACAATATGAAATCAATATTATCAGATGCACCATTGAATGTATTTTCATAATATACAATTTTAGTATTGTAGATGTTCATATATTTTTATATAAATTTGGTCAAACTTTGTGTAGTTTAATTTTGACCAAAATTTATACGCAGAGTAAAAAGAAACGGAGGGAGTATATAGTTTATGAGCTTCAACATTAAAATAAGACTTTTTACCAGCGTTTTGTGCACACAATTGGTCTTGTTCAATGTGTGCACCATAGGTATAATTAATCCCATCAAAAATCCAGCGTTCATACGCTGTGCTATCTTTGTCAGATTATCAACAAAGTTTATGACATGCTTCAAGTCCTTCCAGTGAAATTTGGTACGCTTAGTAACATACAGATCGTTCACTATGCATCCAACATATCCTGCTTAAAAGGTGGAAATGTATTATTTATTCAGAACATGTTAGAAGAGTATATAGCGTGCATGAATTGGTAAACAGAATTTGTTGCTACCTAGGAACGAAGTCAGAAAATGAACACAATTGGTTGCTTAAATAGAGATCAATTAGTTAGAACAAAAACGCCGATTTTGCTAAGTAATATGCAAGCATGGAGAAAGTTGAAAGGACACTAACCTCGACCAGACTTTGATCGGCTGATGACATTGGGGAAGTAAGAATCCATGTTAATTAGACCAGGCTATGGTGCATGCACTAGAATTTTATTGCCAGCTTTCAGTTCATAGCACTTAGACATTTTTCTTCAAAGGTCCGCATCAAAATAGGAGTGACCATCTTTATCAAGTTTTACGCTAGCCGTCATTATAAATCCATGCTGCGTTGTCAATATGACATCCATGGAGTCATCAACAAAGTAAAGCCCAAGATTTCCTTCTACTCCTGTTCTTGCAAAGCAAGGGATGTACTTCTTGAAATGAAATTTAAGATCGTAAATTAGATATATTGAAATAACAGAGCAAGATGCAAATATGGGAGTAACTGATAGAACATATCAATATATAGATGAAAGCAAAGTACAAAAATATATAATTAAAAATAGATAATGTAACAGAGATTTGATGCAAATATGAGAGTAACTGAATGAACAATACATCATATATTTGCCTAATATAGGGGGGGGGGGGGAATCGGCTTCGACATCTAGGCTGCATGTTGCACCGTACCTTTTATCCAAATGTAGCAACAAATGGTATATGTTCACAAATTTAGGCCATGCCGACTGACGGTGTCCTGGACTAGGGGGTACTCACCACGTCGTCTCCCGATCAGTTGGATTGGGCCGAGGATCCCCATGGCCGAATACTCATGAGCCAGTCCGGACAGCTGCCGCATACAAGGAAGATTCCACAAGACTTCGCGATCAAGACAAGGACTCCTCCCCACCGGGCGATTCGGGTTAGGACTCTTGTTATCCTAGGCCTCTGGTGCATTATATAAACCGAGGCCAGGCTAGTCGATAGATATACAACAATCATACCATAGGCTACCTTCTAGGGTTTAGCCTCTTTGATCTCGTGGTAGATCCACTCTTGTAACACACATCATCAATATTAATCAAGCAGGACGTAGGGTTTTACCTCCATCAAGAGGGCCCGAACCTAGGTAAAACATCGTGTCCCTTGTCTCCTGTTACCATCCGCCTAGACGCACAGTTCGGGACCCCCTACCCGAGATCCGCCGGTTTTGACACCGACATTGGTGCTTTCATTGAGAGTTCCACTGCGTGTTCGGCAAAAGGTTGATGGCTCGCCTGCAGATCAATTGCGACTTTGGCATCTTCGTCACCGGTTCGCCTGGTCACCTTGGTTCGACCAAGGACTGCGCCCTACCTCTGATCGTCATGTTCGGATGAGGGCCTTCATCAACATCAACTCCGATCTCTATCAAGATTGTGGAGGAATCATCCAAGGAGCCCGGGGGCTCAACGTCAACGTTGCCCTCGGGCGACCGTGCTGTTTTTCTGGACGGCGAACTTATATCCGCCGTCATCGCCTCCTCGAGCATCGGTTTGACAGATTGCCTTGGTGGAATAGTGCGGAATTACGTCTACAACAGCCACGCTAAATTTCTTCGAGTTCCGATGGAGGAATCTTCGACAATCTATGATATACCGGAGCCCTGTCAAATCTGGACGAGAATCTGGACGAGTTTAGGGTGTGGTGTCCATCTTCTAGCTCAGACCTCCTTTGGAAGATCCAACCGTTGATCGGCTGCGGAATTCTTGTATCTACCACCCCTCAAAATTTCAGCTCGATCCGACCGTCCAAACTCCAGGAACCTTCCAATTAGTGCATTACTTTTCGGATCTGTTTTCTGCGCGAAAACGAATCCGACCCGAGTTTGTCTTTTTTATGAACGGGATTTCGGACATCCTTTTTGAAGGAAGTTTTGTATGGGGTATTGTGTTTTGTTTCCGAACACATCCCACTAGCTTTACAATCTTTTGAACATGATCTTCAACATCATGCTGGTGTCAAACCAGTCCGGCAATATTGCTCCACGACTGTCGACCTGCGCTAGACGCGTCGTCACTTTGTTGAGCCGCGCTCAACTTCTTCGGATCATCATCCCGGCAAGCCGAACAAGAGTCCGACATCGCGAAGGATAAATCATCACCAACATCGCCACCCCACGGATTACACGGAGTGGGCACACCTGCATCGCTGCACGGTCACTTCATCAAGCCGGCATCGACCACGTCACGACCTGCATCGGCAGGGCCGCACTATTGCTTTTTCAAGCTGGTGTCCATCACGCCGACCTACTTCGACTCATCGGCTGACACTGAGGCTTCATCACGTTAGCTGGACCGGGGGCTTCATCATCTCTTCATCAACCTACTCCGGAGACTTCGGCGTCACTAGCCGACCAGCTTCATCACGTTAGCTGGACCGAGGGCTTTGCCTCGGCGAGCCAACCCTTGTCAGCATTGTCATGCCGTCGCTTTATCGCCCGTCAGACAATGGGTGTGCGGATCGAGTCCCAATTTTGGGAATCACCTTTCTTCAGATTACTACAACAAATAAACCAGGTCTATCAAATGGTGGCCGCATTAACGACGGTCGCATGTTGGTTCGGTCAGTTTCCGTACATAGTCCGGCGAACGCCGCATCTAGAACTCGAACCGACCCGTGAATTCAGGCCTTGCCATGCCTTTACCGCATCACGCCGCCGCCCTGCATCGACATTGACTTTGGCGCCAGGCCATATTTCTTTTATTACTCACTTTGCATAAATTATTTATTATGCAACGATTTTTTTATTACTATTATCTCTGGTTTGCACTATTTTTTGTGCACAGGAAAATGATCCAGCCAGACTATATCCTTTGACGTCACCTCGGTCGGACGGGGGGCTTCGTCAACACTTCATTACCCCATGCCGGGGACTTCGGCATCACTCTGCCGTCCTGCATTGACCGTGCTATGTCACCACTTCGGAGGGCCGAGCTCTTTGCTCCGCCACCTCGGGACCGGCTTGGGGGATGGAACCTTGTCCCGCATCAAGCTCAGACCGCGTCGTCAATACCGAACACATTAACCAGCTAAGTTGCCTTCATGCTCAAGGTTTTAAATTTTTAACTTGTGTTCGGCTCGACCAAGCATTATACTTTTTTTGGAAAAAAGTTGCTTGTAAAAATTTTCCTTTTCCAAACTTTGTTCGCACACACTTGACGCGCTACCCGTGCTCATTATACCCGGGGGCTTCTTTAACAGAAGCTTATTAATACAGGCTTTATGCCCAACACATGTGTCACACTTCCGCATGTACCTTTTATTCACCATTATATGCATCGATATGACTTAAGTTTTGGCCAAGCTGGGTTGTTCGGCTCTGTGCTTACCCCTCACGCTCCCGATTGTTCGGCTAGGTGGTAAAGGAGCACCTCTGTGATTGTTACTGCCGGTCACCGGATGTGTACCTCAGACTGGGTGAAGCCGAAAGCTAGCGTTCTTAAGGGAATACTCGGTCGGTGAACTAAAAGATGATTTCTTACCTATTCATTTACCTGCCCCCAGATGTTTTTTCTGCTCTTTTCGCAGTCTAGACATGCACTTTAGGGCATGCCTCCGAGGGAAAGGAACCCCTAACGGAACTATTCTCCCTGGAAGATGTTTCTTACTAACCATGTAATATAACATAACTAGTTGGGACTTGTCTGATAAAGCACTAATGACCCCTACGCCTGGTCTCCACGCATGCCCCGATTTTTATAACCGCGATGGTATTCGGACACACTCCGGACTATTGGGTCCAGAGGTTGAAGCGAAAAGGTCCGCTACGACAAACGATCTACAATCTGGCTAGAAGGCATTTTACATGTCACCTTACATTATATAGTCAACTTTTACCCAAGTCACTTGGGGGCTCTTATGTTTATTTGAGCCGTTTTATACTAAGTGTTTTTCTTCTTAGTCGTTGCAAAGTGTTTATTATTTATCACTCCTTTTTTCGACACGAGTGTGCGGTCACTAGCCGGGGAGCCTAATTTCTCTCTCAAAACCGCTAGGGTTTAGTTTTCTAAACTGGCCTAATGAGAAGTACTCCGCCTTCGGGATGGGAGACTGAAGCCGTAGGCTGACCCGCTTGAAGTCTTGAGATAGGATGTGTCATGTTAAAGCACGGCAGAAGCACTTTTTTTCTCTAAAGTCCAATTTTTGGATTGGCGCCGAACACTTGATCTTGTTCGGACGTCATGTTTTTACTGACGTTTTTTGGTTTTCCAAGCTTTTGGCACTTTTAAACTATTTGTGTGTTTTCAGCACAAGTCTCGCGATCTGCAACGCCGACTCCTTTAGAGATTCGCAAAAACATTCTCGGATATTGCTATATATGCATCGGTTTCAATTGTGTCTTTGGTCAATAGTTGGGTTGCCGGCTCTGCGCTTGCCTCCTACGCCCGCTTTGTTCGCTAGGTGTGCAAAGGAGAACCATCTGCGATTGTGCTCCCAGCTCGCATGGTAAAGCACCTCAGTGGAGAAAGCCGAAAACTGACTGTCACAATAGGTGTAAACTGGTCAGCGATCCGGTGACTATATTAAATGACGGGCCGTTCATAACATTGGCCGAAGTGTTTATGGCTTGACCTCGACTGTCGCCGAACACTACCGGGGGCTAGTAACTGGCCTCCCAAACTAAATCCTCAATATTTTTCTCTTCCATTAGAGCTGAGGTTTCATGATCATGCTTAGCATGACAACCCAAACAAAGGAACCGATAGCGGGACTATTTTCTTTGGAAGACATTTCCTATGTTAAACAACAATATAACATATCTCTCTGCGTACCTTTGTTTATAAAACCGTATGGCCAGATTGCCTTGTTTGTCGTAAATCTTTGCCCTCATAAAGGCTTTATAAAGTAGGACAAACACTCCTCGGCTACTGGCCGAGGAGGTTGAAGCCGATGGTCGGTCAACAAAGTTTTGTACAATGCGGATCCGAGCATTAATGACATAAAATACTTGGATACATTGAGTCATTACACATAATTTGTGGATTTACTATGGACATCGATCCTTAATTTGGCCACCCGTGCCCGCATTAAGGCCCGGGGGCTACTGGGCTTCGGGCTTATTATTTACAAATATTAAAGGGGCACATCAATCCCTTGATCTGGTGTTGCCACCCGACCAGCGTCTCGGGGGCTACTGCATTGCCTGTTCTATGCAGAAAATTTTAAGTGCAATACAGTTTCCGAGGAGATTTTGATCCTCAGGTTGGTCGGCCGCACCCAACCTGAGTCTTGAGGACTAAGCACGCCGCTTTTTGTGTCCCGAAGTATTCTGCCGAGCTAGGACTTGATCCTCAGACCGATTTTGCAAATCAACCTGAGTCTCAGCGGCTACGGGGATCAGCGGTCTTATGTCATCCTTCATGTGCATCTCGGGTTTTAGACCGATACCCACCTTGATGGCTACTGGCTGTGTATCTCGGCAGAGAATAAATTGCACCAATCAAAAATGTTGACAAAAATCGGCCCACATTCGGGGTGGTGCACCACCTCGGAAGTAGTCCGGCATAAAGCTCGGGTGCTAGTGGCTGGCTCCATAGAGGGCATTTCCGGCATTAAGCTCGGCTAAACTCCTTCAAACTTCTTTGAACCAAGGTGATTTACGACACCTCGGATATAGTCCGGCGTTGGAGCTCGGATACATAGTCCGGCGTTGGAGCTCGGATACAGTCCGGCATTGGAGCTCGGATACATAATCCGGCGTTGGAGCTCGGATACATTCCGGCGTTAGAGCCGGGACGCGGTCCGGCGTTGGTGCTCGGCTGCAAAAGATACCTCGAATGGAGTCCGGCGTTGGAGCTCGGACGCAAGAGGACGCTGCCGCCCGGGAACAACTTCAAACCCGAGGTGTGGCATAAAAATAACAAGGCATTGATAAAGGCTGGAAACTTAAAGGGGCTCCTCGGATACCCGACGTGTGAACTCGTCGAATGCATTTCGGCGGTCCTCAAGATCGAAGATGAGAAGATTTGTTGAACCAGCTTTCAAGACCGACAACCGAAGATGAAGAACAGTTCGGAAGAATCAAGGAGCGTCCCTAACTTGAAGACCGGTTCAGGGGGCTACTGACGGTGTCCTGGACTAGGGGGTACTCACTACGTCGTCTCCCGATCAGTTGGATTGGGCCGAGGATCCCCATGGCCGAATACTCATGGGCCAGTCCGGACAGCTGCCGCATACAAGGAAGATTCCACAAGACTTGGCGATCAAGACAAGGACTCCTCCCCCACCGGTGTATTCGGCTAGGACTCTTGTTATCCTAGGCCTCTGGTGCATTATATAAACCGAGGCCAGGCTAGTCGATAGATATACAACAATCATACCATAGGCTAGCTTCTAGGGTTTAGCCTCTTTGATCTCGTGGTAGATCCACTCTTGTAACACACATCATCAATATTAATCAAGCAGGACGTAGGGTTTTACCTCCATCAAGAGGGCCCGAACCTGGGTAAAACATCGTGTCCCTTGTCTCCTGTTACCATCCGCCTAGACGCACAGTTCGGGACCCCCTACCCGAGATCCGCCGGTTTTGACACCGACACCGACCATGGTAGGTTGAGATTGAACATAACGAGCGCTCCCTGAAGTCAACCGGAATGGTGAGATAGGACTTCGTTTCTGACTGGCCGTGAACACACTTGCCTAATTTGTTCTCGCAATGTGGACACGTGAATGAACACCCACGAATCAGCTAGAACAAAAATGAATCCACGACGATTTCCGCCGGTTGATTAACAGCGACAAACGGACCGCCGGTTGATTAACAGTGAATATTTCGCTAAGTTGGTTACCTTCTCCATGAGAAAAATCCCCGGCCCAATCCTGCAGAAAACCCAAATCTACTAGAGTCTAGAATGTCAATGCAGATAGGCGGCGGAAAACGATAGGGGCAAAATCCCGTGTCGTATGGAGCGCGACCTCCGCCCGCCAACAACAACCGTTGAGCTTAGGGTGGCCGCCATGATACAAGTTGATGATGTACAGAGTTGCGGAGGAGTCCGCGGCGAGTGGGTGGGGACGAAGTGGGCGAGGGTTTTATTTTTTCCTTTTGCATGTGTGGGTGAACACACACGGTTCGCAGAGGCGACGGAGATGAATCGTGCACGATAGTAAATCACCGAGATTTAATGGGAATCCAAATTTCCTTTGTCCTTTGTCCATGTGTTTTTTTCTATGATGAACATAAACCCTGCAAATCACCGTGTTCAAATTTGGCACTTTTTCGGGTTCATTTACCAATATTTAGGGGATTATGTGCATTTTCTAGGCATTAGTGCACATAATTCAAATTCAAACAATCGGTGCATGAAAAGGTGCACGAGAGCGGTCTGGAAAACCATGATCGTGCTTTTTAGTAAATTCTCATGCCTTTTAGAAGGAATGGGCAGATATTCCAAGGAAATGTATTTACTGGGTACTATACAAAAATCAAATACATGCTTGGGAAACATGACGCCTGGCGCGGTGCCATGGTATGGCCTCACCATGCCCTGCTAAAAATTTGAGAATGTTTGTCTTATGTCGTCATGCACGCCATTCATAAATCGAACCATCACCGAGGAAATTTCATGGTTTCGAGGGGGAAATCAACAAGATTGAAGGGGTCGGGAATCCAAATTTCCTTCCTAGCTTGTCATTCAGTTTTTTCTACAATCAACATACCCCCTCCAATGCAATGTGTTCAAATTTGGCATATTTCTGGGCTCATTTACCATATTAGGGGATTGTGTGCATTTTCTAGGCATTAATCCACATAATTCAAATTCAAACATTCGGTGCATGAAAATGTGCATAAGAACGGTCTAGAAAAACATACTCGTGGTATTTAGTAAATTCTCAAGCCTTTTACATGGAATGGGCAGAGATTTCAAGGGAATGCGTGGCAATAGTCAACCACACATGCGTCATTTACTGGGTTATCAACTATAGAAAAATGAAATACATGCTTGAGAAACATGACGCCTGGCATGGTCCATGGTATGGCCTCACCGTACCCTGGTTAAAAGCTGAGAAGGTTTGATTTATGTCGTCATGCACGCCCTTCATAAATTGAACCATCACCGAGGAAGTTCCATGCTTTCGAGAGGGAAATCACCAAGATTGAAGGGGAATCCAAATTTCCGTCCTAGTTTGTCATTCAGTATTTTTCCAACGATCAACATACCGCCTCAAATGCAACGTGTTCAAATTTGACATTTTTCCGGGCTCATTTACCATATTTAGGGGATTATTTGCATTTTCTAGGCATTAATGCACATAATTCAAATTCGAACAATCGGTGCATGAAAATGTGCACAAGAACGGTCTAGAAAACCATGCTTGTACTATTTAGTACATTCTCATGCCTTTTACAAGGAATGGTCAGATATTTCATGGGAATGTGTGGCAATAGTCAACCATAAACTCGTCGTTTACTGGGTTAACAACTGTATAAAAATGAAATACATGCTTGGAAAATATGACGCCTGGTGTGGTGCCATGGTATGGCCTCACCGTGCCCTGGTAAAAATTTGAGAATGTTTCCTTATGTATGCACGCCTTTGATAAATCGAACCATCACGGAGGAAGTTTCATGGTTTCGAGGGGGAAATCACCAAGATTGAAGGGGATCCAAATTTCCTTTGTCCTTTGTCCATGAGTTTTCTCTACGATGAACATACACCCTGCAAATCACCGTGTTCAAATTTGGCACTTTTCCGGGTTCATTTGCCATATTTAGGGGATTATGTGCATTTTCTAGGCATTAATGCACATAATTCAAGTTCAAACAATCGGTGCATGAAAGGGTGCACAAGAACGACCCAGAAAACCATGCTTGTGCCATTTAGTAAATTCTCATGCCTTTTACAAGGAATGGGCAGATATTTTGATGACATGTGTGGCAATAGTCAACCACAAACGTTTGTTTATTGGGTTTTCAACTATAGAAAAAATGAAATAAATGCTTGAAAAACATGACGCCTGGCATGGTGCCAAAGGTATGGCCTTACCATGCCCTGGTAAAAATTTGAGAAGGTTTGGCTAATGTCGTCATGCACGCCCTTCATAAATTGAACCATCACCGAGGAAGTTCCATGCTTTCGAGAGGGAAATCACCAAGATTGAAGGGGAATTCAATTTTTCTTTGTTCTTTGCCCTGGAGTTTTTTTCTACGACGAACATACACCCTGCAAATCACCATGTTCAAATTTGGCATTTTCCGGGCTCATTTACCATATTTAGGGGATTATGTGTATTTTCTAGGCATTTAGTGCATATAAATCCAATCCAGCTACAGCTACACGGGTGTGACGTGAGGGACGTGGATTGCCCACTGGTACGCGTCGGTGCTATACACACGGTTTTAACCCCTTTTCGCGACGACATTTGGAACCGTCACCAAATGAGTGTGGGCGATAGGGGGGTCCTTCCCACACAACCCAGAAACCGTCGGGGATAGGCCCTCCTGGCACACAGGCTGGGGAAAAATGAGCTCGTGTGCCATCGAGCGAGGCATCGAAACCCAATCATTTCCTTTCGTATGTACATCCCACACGGTGAATCCCAAAAAAACATTTCCGTTCGTATGTATATCGCACATAGCCAATTTAAGGAATACATTTTCGTTCTTATGTACATCCCACACAGTCAATCCAGGGAAAATGTTTCCGTTCATATGTACATCCCACACAGTCAATCCAGGGCAAATGTTTCCGTTCGTATGTACATCCCACACAGTCAGTCCAGGGAAAATGTTTCCGTTCGTATGTACATCCCACACAGGTTTATGTATAGGCTCGTGTGTGATACGTGTAACTATCACACATGCTCTGCCTTGATTAACCGTTTTCTTTTATCAACTACATCACACACGATTTGATGAAGAAAACTATGTGGCATTGGGCTATCCATCACAAGCGCTTTTACTGCTAGAACCGTTTGTAAAGTTCCATGACATATTTAGCAGGTTTATTAGTTTACAATTAATAATTCCAGTATTATGCAATTCACATTTCATATCGAACAACTGTTTTCCAATTTCATATCAGGCACATGAATATATTTTAACATCACAGTCCGATAGCTACCTATAAATAGCACAGTGCAACATATAGCTAGTTCAACTTCATAAGAACAATATTAGAACAATATATTCATTTCCCTAATCGAGATCATCCAGGCTCGTCTTATCCATCGCTTCTTTTAGCCCAGTAAGAACCTGTTTTGCATTGGCCAACTGGGAAAGTGCCTCCTCCTATGCCAACACCATCTTATCAAAGTCTGATTTAAAAAATCTGAGCTCACTCTCCACCTTCCTCTTTTTTATCCCGCATCTTCAAATATTCTTTAGCGTTGACAACACTTTCTCTAAGCCTACCTCTGTTCTCTTCCTCATACATGCTCTAGAGCTTTGCTAGGCATATCTTCAAAGACTGTGGCCACTCTTGATCAACCCACTCGAAGTAAGAACACTTCTGTTCATCCTATAATATTTAAAACTAGATCAGTAACAATTGCAGGGGAAATGAGTTTATAGCAACATAGAAAATCACCAATACTTATTTTGAAAAACTGAAGAAACAGGTTAACTGTGACATATCTTCTCAAAAAGATCAATGTGCAAATGAATTAATTGCTACTGAGACAACAACCAAATTCTGAAACATCAGAAGCTATAATTAACTACAACAACGCTACAAGTTCTTACTCATGTACTATAAATAACCAATTGAACATTAGAAGTTCTTGAAAGAATGTTATTGTTTTTCGTTGGAAAAACCAACGCCGACGTCAAGATCAGTCTCCTTTCCTTTCTCTTTTCGGGAGCAGAGCTGAAAAAGATGGACAGTAATGATCGTGTAATATCAATTTATCGGC